>NW_025566596.1:0-13372 GCF_020424385.1 Procambarus clarkii | reverse complement strand
ATATATATATATATTTCTTTTCACTGTCGATGGTAATTGAGAATCCATATCTCCACAATTCATTTTTATTTTTAGTCTGACTCGACACTTGAACGCGTTTCTAACTTATTATATTGTCAAAGACTTTAGTTTACACACACACTACTATAACCTGCAAACACTAAACAGAGTTCTACTATCTTCTTGAGGTTATCTTGAGATGATTTCGGGGCTTTAGTGTCCCGCGGCCCGGTCCTCGACCAGGCCTCCACCCCCAGGAAGCAGCCCGTGACAGCTGACTAACACCCAGGTACCTATTTTACTGCTAGGGAACAGGTGCATAGGGTGAAAGAAACTCTGCCCATTGTTTCTCGCCGGCGCCCGGGATCGAATCCGGGACCACAGGATCACAAGCCCAGTGTGCTGTCCGCTCGGCCTACCGGCTCCCCTTACTATGCTATCATTTAAACAGCTTTTATCTTATATACTCGCATTTGGGTGAGGTGATATGTTACAACAGTTTTGGATGAGGTGAACAAAATTTTCAACACAAGACAGGGCAAACTTTCAACACAAGACAGAACACGGTGCATTGGGTATAAATTGGATAAATTAAAGGGAAGAATGGAAATAACTGCAAAGGGCCTATTGGCCCATATTTCTTGATGCTTCTATATTGGAGCGGAGTCTTGAAGTGGGTAGAATATAGCTGTGCATTAATTGGCTGTTGATTGCTGGTGTTGACTTCTTAACGTGTAGTGCTTCGCAGATATCTAGCCGCCTGCTATCGCTGTATCTATCGATGATTTCCGTGTTTTTTGTTAAGACTTCTCTGGTGATGGTCTGGTTGTGAGAAGAGATTATATGTTTCATAATGGAGCCGTGTTGCTTATGCATCGTTAAACGCCTGGAAAGAGATGTTGTTGTCTTGCCTATATACTGAATTCTTTGAGGCTTACAGTCCCCAAGTGGGCATTTGATGGCATAGACGACATTGGTCTCTTTTAAAGCGTTCTGCTTTGTGTCTGGAGAGTTTCTCATGAGTAGGTTGGCAGTTTTCTTGGTTTTATAGTAGATCGTCAATTGTATCTTCTGATTTTTGTCTGTAGAGATAACATTTCTATTAACAATATCTTTCAGGACCCTTTCCTCCAATTCATGAGCTGTGGAAAAGAAGTTCCTGTAATACAGTCTAATAGGGGGTACAGGTGTTGTGTTAGTTGTCTCTTCAGAGGTTGCATGGCGTTTCACCTTCCTTCTTATGTTGTCTTCAACGAAACCATTGGAGAAGCCGTTGTTGACTAGGACCTGCCTTACCCTACAGAGTTCTTCATCGACTTGCTTCCATCCTGAGCTGTGGCTGAGAGCACGGTCGACATAAGCGTTAACGACACTCCTCTTGTACCTGTCTGGGCAGTCACTGTTGGCATTGAGGCACATTCCTATGTTTGTTTCCTGTTGTTCCTTTGTTTGTTTAAAACTCTGTTCAGTTATATTTGTGTGTGTGTAAACTAAAGTCTTGAAAATATATATATTAAAATATATATATATATATATATATATATATATCTATATATATATATATATATATAATATATATATATATATAAATTTATATAATAATATAAATAAAAAATATAATAAATATATATAAATTTCGACTTTTCTTCTTATGTTTCTAGATATAGAGCTTCTGCCAACACGCTCGGGTATCGGCGGCTTGAAATTCCCAGTTCCCAAGTGAATGAAATGTTTATATCAATGGTTAGAGTATATATATGTATATATATCTATATATATATATATTATATATATATAATATATATATATATATATATATATATATATATATATATAGAATAAGGGAAGGGAAGGAGTACCACCTCTGGCTGGAAGGGGGGACCCATAGCCTCGGAGGAAACCACACATAACGCATTGGAGGGAATGTAGGTCCCTCCAATACAGTTTCTGTGTGCTTTTCTCCTACCACCCCCTTCCTTTATATATATATATATATATATATAGCCCATATATATATATAATAATATATATATATATATATATATTATATATACAGCATTGCTGGAGGCAGCTTCTCAGAAGGACAGAGCGCGTCTCCTAGCTGTGCAAGCTCCCCATGCTGGGGACTTCCTGTTAGCAGTTCCTAATTCCGCCTTGGGTACCCGCCTGGACCATCGGACCCTAAGTATTAGTGTTGCTCTGCGCCTTGCCGCCCCTATCTCCACCGAGCACCGGTGTATTTGCGGCCATGCACGGGCAGACCACTACGGCAGCCATGGTCTCATCTGTCGTAAGACACAGGGAAAGATTGCCAGACATGAAGCAGTCAATGACATCATCAAGAGAAGTTTGGCTTCAGCTGGGTGTCCAGCACAAAGGGAACCCCAGTTGTGCAGGCCTGACAACAGCCAAAAACGCCCAGATGGAGTCACCCTGCAGCCAGGAGGGAAGGTAAACAGGTCGTGTGGAATTAAACATGTGCTTCCAGATTGGCTGATACCTATCTACGTCACAGCTCAGCAGAGGGAGGTGGGGCAGCCACCTTCAGGGAGACCCAGAAAATCAACAAGTACAGAGACCTAGAACGTTGTTACAGCTTCGTGCCGATAGGCTCTGAGACTCTGGGCGCCTGGGGTAAATGTGCACTTAAGTTCCTAAAGGAGGTGGGTGAGGAACTCATTGAAAAACTAGAGACCCACGAGAAGCCAGTTTCCTGTTCCAGCGCCTCAGTGTCGCAGTTCAGAGGGGAAATGCGTGATGTATCTTGGGTACGCACCCAACCTCCGAGGAGCTGGACGAGGTCTTCGAACGCTGATTGTTATATGTTATATATATATATATATTATATATATATATATATATAATATATATATATATATATATATATATATATATATATATATATATATATATATATATATATATATATATATATATATATGTCGTACCTAGTAGCCAGAACGCACTTCTCAGCCTACTATGCAAGGCTCAATTGCCTAATAAGCCAAGTTTTCATGAATTAATGTTTTTTCGACGACCTAACCTACCTAACCTAACCTAACCTACCTTTTCGGTTACCTAACTCAACCTAACCTATAAAGATAGGTAAGGTTAGGTTAGGTAGGGTTGGTTAGGTTCGGTCATATATCTACGTTAATTTTAACTACAATAAAATAAATTGACCTCATACATAATGAAATTGGTAGCTTTATCATTTCATAAGAAAAAAATTAGAGAAAATATATTAATTCAGGAAAACTTGGCTTATTAGTCAAATCGGGCCTTGCATAGTAGGCTGAGAAGTGCGTTCTGGCTACTAGGTACGACATATATATATATATATATAATATATGTCGTACCTATACATATATATATATGTCGTACCTAGTAGCCAGAACTCACTTCTCAGCCTACTATTCAAGGCCCGATTTGCCTAATAAGCCAAGTTTTCCTGAATTAATATATTTACTATAATTTTTTCTTATGAAATGATAAAGCAACCCTTTTCTCTATGTATGAGGTCAATTTTTTTTTTATTGGAGTAAAAATTAACGTAGATATATGACCGAACCTAACCAACCCTACCTAACCTAACCTAACCTATATTTATAGGTAAGGTTAGGTTAGGTAGCCAAAAAAAGCTAGGTTAGGTTTGGTTAGGTAGGTTAGGTAGACGAAAAAACATTAATTCATGAAAACTTGGCTTATTAGGCAAATCGGGCCTTGAATAGTAGGCTGAGAAGTGCGTTCTGGCTATTAGGTACGACATATATATATATATATATATATATATATATATGCAAACAAGCCTGAATGGTCCCCAGGACATATGCAACTGAAACCTCACACCCCAGAAGTGACTCGAACCCATACTCCCAGAAGCAACGCATCTGGTATGTACAAGACGCCTTAATCCACTTGACCATCACGACCGGACAAAATGAGGTGATAGCCGAGGCTATTTGAACCACCCCACCGCCGGCACTCGGATAGTTATCTTGGGCATAGCATTTTACCAAATCACCTCATTCTTTGGGGCAACACGTGAGGAACACAAATGCGAACAAGCCTGAATGGTCCCCAGGACATATGCAACTGAAACCTCACACCCAGAAGTGACTCGAACCCATACTCCCAGAAGCAACGCATCTGGTATGTACAAGACGCCTTAATCCACTTGACCATCACGACCGGACAAAATGAGGTGATAGCCGAGGCTATTTGAACCACCCCACCGCCGGCACTCAAGTGATGGTCAAGTGGATTAAGGCGTCTTGTACATACCAGATGCGTTGCTTCTGGGAGTATGGGTTCGAGTCACTTCTGGGGTGTGAGGTTTCAGTTATATATATATATATATATATATATAATATATATATATATATATATATATATATATATATATGTCGTACCTAGTAGCCAGAACTCACTTCTCAGCCTACTATTCAAGGCCCGATTTGCCTAATAAGCCAAGTTTTCCTGAATTAATATATTTACTATAATTTTTTCTTATGAAATGATAAAGCAACCCTTTTCTCTATGTATGAGGTCAATTTTTTTTTATTGGAGTTAAAATTAACGTAGATATATGACCGAACCTAACCAACCCTACCTAACCTAACCTAACCTATATTTATAGGTAAGGTTAGGTTAGGTAGCCAAAAAAAGCTAGGTTAGGTTAGGTTAGGTAGGTTAGGTAGACGAAAAAAACATTAATTCATGAAAACTTGGCTTATTAGGCAAATCGGGCCTTGAATAGTAGGCTGAGAAGTGCGTTCTGGCTATTAGGTACGACATATATATATATATATATATATATATATATATATATATATATATATATATATATATATATATATGTCGTACCTAGTAGCCAGAAACGCCACTTCTCAGCCTACTATGCAAGGCCCGATTTGCCTAATAAGCCAAGTTTTCCTGAATTAATATATTTTCCCTAATTTGTTTCTTATGAAATGATAAAGCTACCTATTTCATTATGTATGAGGTCAATTTTTTTTTATTGGAGTTAAAATTAACGTAGATATATGACCGAACCTAACCAGCCCTACCTAACCTAACCTAACCTATCTTTATAGGTTAGGTTAGGTTAGGTAGCCGAAAAAGTTAGGTTAGGTTAGGTTAGGTAGGTTAGGTAGTCGAAAAAACATTAATCATGAAAACTTGGCTTATTAGGCAAATCGGGCCTTGCATAGTAGGCTGAGAAGTGAGTTCTGGCTACTAGGTACGACATATATATATATATATATATATATATATATATTATATATATATATATATATATATATATATATATATATATATGTCGTACCTATTAGCCAGAACTCACTTCTCAGCCTACTATGCAAGGCCGATTTGCCTAATAAGCCAAGTTTTCATGAATTAATATATTTTCTCTAATTTTTTTCTTATGAAATGATAAAGCTACCCATTTTATTATGTATGAGGTCAATGTGTTTTTATTGGAGTTAAAACTAACGTAGATATATGACCGAACCTAACCAACCCTACCTAACTAACCTAACCTATCTTTATAGGTTAGGTTAGGTTGGGTAGCCGAAAAAGTTAGGTTAGGTTAGGTTAGGTAGGTTAGGTAGTCGAAAAACAATAATTCATGAAAACTTGGCTTATTAGGCAAATCGGGCCTTGCATAGTAGGCTGAGAAGTGAGTTCTGGCTACTAGGTACGACATATATATATATATATATATATATATATATATATATATATATATATATATATATATATATATATATATATATATATATATATATAATATATATATATGTCGTACCTAGTAGCCAGAACTCACTTCTCAGCCTACTATGCAAGGCCCGATTTGCCTAATAAGCCAAGTTTTCATGAATTAATTGTTTTTCGACTACCTAACCTACCTAACCTAACCTAACCTAACATTTTCGGCTACCTAACCTAACCTAACCTATAAAGATAGGTTAGGTTAGGTTAGGTAGGGTTGGTTAGGTTCTGTCATATATCTACGTTAATTTTAACTCCAATAAAAAAAAATTGACCTCAAACATAATGAAATGGGTAGCTTTATCATTTCATAAGAAAAAAATTAGAGAAAATATATTAATTCAGGAAAACTTGGCTTATTAGGCAAATCGGGCTTTGCATAGTAGGCTCTGAAGTGCGTTCTGGCTACTAGGTACGACATATATATATATATATATATTATATAATATATATATATATATATATATATATATATATATATATATATATATATATATATATATATATTATATATTTTTTTTTTTTTTTTTTTTTTAGAAATATAGGAAGGGAGTACACCTCTAGCTGGAAGAAGGGGGACCCATAGCCTCGGAGGAAACCACGCATAACGCATTAGAGGGAATGTTTAGATCCCCTCCAATACAGTTTCTGTGTGCTTTTCTCCTACCACCCCCTTCCTTGAATATTTTTTGTGCTTTATTATGCATTTGATGGTTACAAGAAATACATGAGTTGATACAAAAATAATAATGCAAAAAAGGTGCTTAAAGGTTATGGATCTCTTGAAGAACACAACAATGGGAAACATTGATGAATGTCACAGACGGGTTCGATCATTGTTGCAAGTCAAACACTTCTTCGAATCCTCTGAAGTTGGACTAGTGCCCAAGACGCAACAGGCATTTCCCCTCTGAATCGCAACACTGAGGCGCTGGAACAAGAAACTTTTGCTCTCTGGTCTTTTGTAGCGCTGATCAATTTGTCCCCCAACTCCTTCAGGAAACTTCAATGCACATTTTCCCCACGAACCGAGGGTCTCCGAGCCGATCGGAACAAAGCTGTAGCAGTGTGCTAGACCTCTGTATTTATAATTTTCTGCGATTATCTGAAAGAAGCAGCACCACCGCTATATATATATATATATATATATATATATATATATATATATATTATATATATATATATATATATATATATATATATATATATATATATATATGTCGTACCTAGTAGCCAGAACGCACTTCTCAGCCTACTATGCAAGGCCCGATTTGCCTAATAAGCCAAGTTTTCATGAATTAATGTTTTTTTCGACTACCTAACCTACCTAATCTAACCTAACCTAACTTTTTCGGATACCTAACCCAACCTAACCTATGAACATAGGTTAGGTTAGGTTAGGTAGGGTTTGGTTAGGTTCTGTCATATATCTACGTTAATTTTAACGCCAATAAAAAAAATTGACCTCATACATAATGAAATGGGTAGCTTTATCATTTCATTAGAAAAAAAATTAGAGAAAATATATTAATTCATGAAAACTTGGCTTATTAGGCAAATCGGGCCTTGCATAGTAGGCTGAGAAGTGAGTTCTGGCTATTAGGTACGACATATATATATATATATATATATATATATATATATATATATATATATATATATATATATATATATATATATATATAAATATGTGTGTACGTGTTTTGCTGGGAGCGGCACTAGGGCACGCACCCCTTGTGTTACCTATAATTTAAAACAGCTACATGCCTAGCACCTGCTTCACTCAGGTAATTGGTGGATGCCAAAATATCCTCCTCTGGGGGTGTTCACTTTTCAAGAAAAAATATAGTGTCTATAATAGATTCTTGATTCATTATATTTGGAAGCTTTTAATATAGCCAAGAGAACACACAAAAAAATCACAGAGGTCTTTCTACCCAGATGCCTTTCATTGTGCTAAGAAAATATTCAGTATTTATTGTTTCATAAAGTTAGGTAGTTATGCCGGCCTCGGGCGGCGGGCATTGTTTAGTGGTTGCTAGTTCGTGTGTGTCTGTCAGTCCATTCGTCTCCAGCGTAATGAACGCCATCCTTAGTTAGCAGGGATTTAGTTTAATAGATATTTTGAAGGTTAGTTAATTGCTGTGGATCGTGGGTGCGTTCTGCTTCAGAGGCCCGGCAATAGCTACTGCGGTAGATGAACTTCCCAGATGAGGCAGGCTGCCTCACCTGATGAGGTAAGCTGCCTCACCTGATGAGGTAAGCTGCCTCACCTGATGAGGTAGACTGCCTTACGTGATGAGGTAGGCTACCTCACCTGATGAGGTAGGCTGCCTTACTTGATGAGGTAGGCTGCCTTTACCTCATGTAGCAGGCGACCTTACTGCCACCAGAAGGCAGCATTTCTTCCTGTAGAGGTTGTAGAAGAAGAGGAAATGTTCACAATGTTCACCAATAGAAAAATGGGACATGGGTGGGAAGCTTGGTAGACTCAGATGAGTGATAGAGATGTCACAAAGTTTTGGTTTAGCGTAAGAGTAATGGGGAAATGGACTGAATTAAAGGAGGAGGCTGTAGAGGCAAACTCTGTTCATAACTTTAAAGGTAGATATATGATAGGGAAACAGGTCAGGAGTCACTTCATTCGACAACCAGCGATTGGAAAAACGAGATCCATGAGCTAATGTTCGATCCTGCAGGCACAAATAGGTAAGTACATACACACACACACACACACACACACACACACACACACACACACACACACACACACACACACACACACACACACACACACACACACACACACACATACACACACACACGCGGACGATGCTAAAATTATGAGGGATTAAGACAGAGGAGGACTGCTTGAGGCTTCAAGAAGACCTAGACAAGCTGAAGGAATGGTCGAACAAATGGTTGTTAGAGTTTAACCCAACCAAATGTAATGTAATGAAGATAGGTGTAGGGAGCAGGATGCCAGATACAAGGTATCTTCTGGGAGAGGAAATTCTTCAGGAGTCAGAGAAGGAAAAAGACTTGGGGTTGATATCACGCCAGACCTGTCTCCTGCAGCACATATCAAGCGGATAACATCAGCGGCATATGCCAGGCTGGCCAACATACGAACGGCATTCAGAAACTTGTGTAAAGAATCATTCAGAACTTTGTATACCACATATGTCAGGCCAATCCTGGAGTATGCAGCCCCAGCATGGAGTCCATATCTAGTCAAGGATGAGACTAAACTGGAAAAGGTTCAAAGGTTTGCCACCAGACTAGTACCCGAGCTGAGAGGTATGAGCTACGAGGAGAGACTACGGGAATTAAACCTCACTTCGTTGGAAGACAGAAGAGTTAGGGGGGGACATGATCACCACATTCAAGATTCTGAAGGGAATTGATAGGGTAGATAAAGACAGTCTATTTAACACAAGGGGAACACGCACAAGGGGACACAGGAGGAAACTGAGTGCCCAAATGAGCCACAGAGATATTAGAAAGAACTTTTTTAGTGTCAGAGTGGTTGACAAATGGAATGCATTAGGGGGTGATGTGGTGGAGGCTGACTCCATACACAGTTTCAAGTGTAGATATGATAGAGCCCGATAGGCTCAGGAATCTGTACACCTGTTGATTGACGGTTGAGAGGCGGGACCAAAGAGCCAGAGCTCAACCCCCGCAAACACAACTAGGTGAGTACACACACACACACACACACACACACACACACACACACACACACACACACACACACACACACACACACACACACACACACACACACACACATATAAAATACTCAGGGGAATTGACAAAGTGGAAATAGATGAAATGTTCACACGTAATAATAACAGAACGAGGGGACATGGGTGGAAACTGGAAACTCAGATGAGTCACAGAGATGTTAGGAAGTTTTCTTTTAGCGTGAGAGTAGTGGGGAAATGGAATGCACTTCAGGAACAGGTTGTGGAAGCAAATACTATTCATAATTTTAAAACCAGGTATGATAGGGAAATAGGTCAGGAGTCATTGCTGTAAACAACCGATGCTCGAAAGGCGGGATCCAAGAGTCAATGCTCGATCCTGCAGACACAACTAGGTGAGTACAACTAGGTGAGTACACACACCAACACACACACACCACACACACACCACACACACACACACACACACACACACACACACACACACACACACACACATACACACACACACACACATTCACACACTCACACACACACACACACACGCCACACACACACACACACACACACACACACACACACACACACATTCACACCACACTCACACACACACACACACACGCACACACACACACACACACACATTCACACACTCACACACACACACACACACGCACCACACACGCACACACACACACACACACACATTCACACACTCACACAAACACACACACACGCACACACACACACACACACACCACACACACACACACAGCACACACACCACACACACACACACGCACACACGCACACACACACACACACACACACACACACACACACACACACACACACACACACACCACACACACAACACACACACACACACACACACACACGCACACACACACACACACACACCACACACACACACACACACACACACACACACACACACACACACACACACACACACACACACACACACACACACGCACACACACACACACACACACACACACACACACACACACACACTAACCAGCACGGTCCCTGAAGGGGAGTGTGTAGGTCCCCTCAACGATGGTGTCCAAATTACCTGAGTACATAATATCGCAGCGACAACGTAGAAGGCACAGAAGAAAGTGGGAAGGAGATTGGAAAGCAGCAGCAAGGACGACGGAAGGCAGCAAGCAGGATGGAAGGCAACCAAAAAAAAGATAGCAGGCAAGAACCAGGATAGAAGTCAGTAAACAGGATGGGTGGCAGCTATCAGGAGGGAGGGGGAGGGGAGGGGAAGAAGGCAGCAAGCAAGATGGAAGGCAGCAAGCAAGATGGAAGGCAGCAAGCAAGATGGAAGGCAGCCTCAGAAGATGGTTGTGTCAGCCAACATGATATTTATCACCCGAAATTTATTTTTCGCTGGCGCCCGAGGTTCTTGATCGGGTTGGCCTTCGTGCGTGCGTGCGTGCGTGCGTGGAGGAGCCCTCTGCTGCAGGGCTGCACTCCTTCAGGAGGGCGAGCAGGGCCAGGCTTTCCTGACCCGAGGGAGAGTCGTGCCCAGGCGTCTGCGAGATGGACACCCGGGCGGGGACTTTCTCTTGACCTTGTGCTCCCTCCTGCGTCCCCTGGGCGTCCAGCAGCAGCAGAGGCAGTAGTAGTAGCGGCAGCAGCAGCAGCAGTAGCAGCAGCAGCAGCAGAGGCAGTAGTAGTAGCAGCAGCAGCAGCAACAGAGGCAGTAGTAGCAGCAGCAGCAGAGGCAGTAGTAGCGGCAGCAGCAGCAACAGCAGCAGCAGAGGCAGTAGTAGCAGCAGCAGCAGAGGCAGTAGTAGCGGCAGCAGCAGCAACAGCAGCAGCAGAGGCAGTAGTAGCAGCAGCAGCAACAGCAGCAGCAGAGGCAGTAGTAGCAGCAGCAGTAGAGGCAGTGCAGTAGTAGGTAGCAGCAGCAGCAGCAACAGCAGAGAGGCAGTAGTAGCAGCAGCAGCAAGAGGCAGTAGTAGCGGCAGCAGCAGCAACAGCAGCAGCAGAGGCAGTAGTAGCAGCAGCAGCAACAGCAGCAGCAGAGGCAGTAGTAGCAGCAGCAGTAGAGGCAGTAGTAGTAGCAGCAGCAGCAGCAACAGAGGCAGTAGTAGCAGCAGCAGCAGAGGCAGTAGTAGCGGCAGTAGCAGCAGCAAAGAGGCAGTAGTAGCAGCAGCAGCAGCAGGAAGGAAGGGGTGTGGAGGCCACTCTGCCCACGGGAGGAAGCAAAGGGCACAGCTGGAGTCATGATGCCCAGAGGCTCTTAGGGTATACACCTCCCCACACACACACACACACACACACGCATGGCTGAGCGGACAGCAGCGTGCAGAGGTCGTAGTCCTAAGGCCCCGGGTTTAATTCTCGGCCTAGGCAGAAACAAATGGGGAGTTTAATTCGCCTAATGCATCTATTCACCTAGTAGTAAATTGGTACCTGATAGTTGGAAAGTTCCTAAGGGCTGCATCCTGTGTGTGTGGTGGGTGTGTGTGTGTGTGTGTGTGGTGTGTGGTGTGTGTGTGTGTGTGTGTGTGTGTGTGTGTGTGTGTGTGTGTGTGTGTGTTTGGTGTGTGTGTGCGTGTGTGTGTGGTGTGTGTGTGTGTGGTGTGTGTGTGTGTGTGTGTTGTGTGTGTGTGTGTGTGTGTGTGGGTGTGTTGTGTGTGTGTGTGTGTGTGTGTGTGTGTGTGTGTGTGTGTGTGTGTGTGGTGGTGTGTGTGTGTGTGGTGTGTGTGTGTGTGTGTGTGTGTTGTAGATAAATATATGTGGTAAATATGATGGAGGGAAATAGGTCGGGAGTCAGTACATTAGACAAATCAACGGTTTGAAAGGCGGGGTCCAAGAGCTAACAGCTCGACGCTACAAACACTAAATACAAATAGTAAACACACACACACAACTCCGGAGCCATAAGGACAGAATTAACAGTCATAATACAGAACTGAGGAAGCTGCAGCTTCCCACTGGAGAAAATGAGAGACTTAGGACAAAACTGGACCACTTGAAGCCCACATCTTGACCACTCTAGACCCACATCTTGACCACTCTAGGCCCACATCTTGACCACTTGAGGCCCACATCTTGACTACTTGAGGCCCATATTTTGACCATTTGAGGCCCACATCTTGACTACTTGAGGCCCACATCTTGACTACTTGAGGCCCACATCTTGACCACTTGAGGCCCACATATGGTGACCAGCGTCACCCCCACATGCCACCGGCCCACGCCTCGATACCTAAAAAGGGACCTCTTCTTCCCCTGAAGAAGATCCCTTCTTCAGGGGAACCTGAAGGGATCCTTCCGCGTGACGGACACCCCGAGTGAGATCCGTTCGTGAGCCACAGCCCCGGCGTCAATCCCCCGCTTAAAGAAAACACTAAAAAAAATAATTTAAATCCTCCTAAATCCCCCCCCCCCCTTCCTCCTACAAAGATAGAAACCTATAATTCGAAATAGGAAAATAGGGACTGCTGTTCCTCAAAAAAGTTCACGTGTTCTACTATTGAATTTGTAGAAACAAATGGCTACAGTTAAGCCCTTTACTGAAGCCATTTACTTCATCTATTTCGTCAGGCTGTAAATTAAGGAAGAAGATCTGAGCAAAAACTTAACCTAACCTATTATTGGTGTAAAGAAGTAATCTTAAGCCTTATATATGCAACATACGTAATTTAGTTTATATATATTATTATGACTCCAGGTAGCCTGAAGAACGAGTCTACCCCTATGAGAGTTATTCGACAAACTAGACCCAATTGGGAGGTCAAAGGAAATATAGATGTGTGAATATATATTAAATACTTGGCAAATGTTAATGAATAGTTTAAAAGCATGGGCAGAGGAGATGAACATGTAAATAAGTGACATGA
>NW_025566595.1:0-14273 GCF_020424385.1 Procambarus clarkii | reverse complement strand
AGCCACCAGCTGTGGGAGTGGGGCGTCTCATCTTGAGCCACCAGCTGTGGGAGTGGGGCGTCTCATCTTGAGCCACCAGCTGTGGGAGTGGGGCGTCTCATCTTGGGCCACCAGCTGTGGGAGCGGGGCGTCTCATCTTGAGCCACCAGCTGTGGGAGTGGGGCGTCTCATCTTGAGCCACCAGCTGTGGGAGCGGGGCGTCTCATCTTGGGCCACCAGCTGTGGGAGTGGGGCGTCTCATCTTGGGCCACCAGCTGTGGGAGCGGGGCGTCTCATCTTGAGCCACCAGCTGTGGGAGTGGGGCGTCTCATCTTGGGCCACCAGCTGTGGGAGTGGGGGCGTCTCATCTTGGGCCACCAGCTGTGGGAGCAGGGCGTCTCATCTTGGGCCACCAGCTGTGGGAGTGGGGCGTCTCATCTTGGGCCACCAGCTGTGGGAGTGGGGCGTCTCATCTTGGGCCACCAGCCGTGGGAGCGGGGCGTCTCATCTTGGGCCACCAGCCGTGGGAGTGGGGCGTCTCATCTTGGGCCACCAGCTGTGGGAGTGGGGGCGTCTCATCTTGGGCCACCAGCTGTGGGAGTGGGGCGTCTCATCTTGGGCCACCAGCTGTGGGAGCGGGGCGTCTCATCTTGGGCCACCAGCTGTGGGAGCGGGGCGTCTCATCTTGGGCCACCAGCTGTGGGAGTGGGGCGTCTCATCTTGGGCCACCAGCTGTGGGAGTGGGGCGTCTCATCTTGGGCCACCAGCTGTGGGAGTGGGGCGTCTCATCTTGGGCCACCATCTGTGGGAGTGGGGCGTCTCATCTTGGGCCACCAGCCGTGGGAGCGGGGCGTCTCATCTTGGGCCACCAGCTGTGGGAGTAGGGCGTCTCATCTTGGGCCACCAGCTGTGGGAGTGGGGCGTCTCATCTTGGGCCACCAGCTGTGGGAGTGGGGCGTCTCATCTTGGGCCACCAGCTGTGGGAGTGGGGCGTCTCATCTTGGGCCACCAGCTGTGGGAGCGGGGCGTCTCATCTTGGGCCACCAGCTGTGGGAGCGGGGCGTGTCATCTTGGGCCACCAGCTGTGGGAGCGGGGCGTCGCATCTTGGAGTAATCTTTCTAACATTGGGTCCTCTAACATTTCGATGGT
The DNA here is from genome assembly GCF_020424385.1 of Procambarus clarkii. Taxonomy (NCBI): domain Eukaryota; kingdom Metazoa; phylum Arthropoda; class Malacostraca; order Decapoda; family Cambaridae; genus Procambarus; species Procambarus clarkii. The sequence goes on along the minus strand of NW_025566595.1, from coordinate 13,144 downwards.
GTTCAACACCCTGATGGACTGGTGCTTAGTGATGTTTAGTGGCTGTATGTTCAGGAGTTCATGGAGCTCCTGGATTGTCGTTAGGTATCTGGAGCTTTGCAATTACTTTATTCACTCTCGTGTTCTTGAAGATATCCTCAAAGTGCACCCAAAATTTGCCAGTGCAGGCTACTGAACATATGGCCCTGTAGGACTAACCATCCTGCGAGATGGGGACTTTTAGTATCACTGCTGCCTTATTCACTCTTGTGTTGATGATATCCTCATAATGCTTCCAGAGTCTGCCAGTACAGACTACTGATCACATGCCTCTGTATGACTAAACATCCTGTGTGATGGGGATTTTTTAGCATCACGTAGCTAGCTTTTTGACACACTGTACTCCTCTTCATATAGTCTAGGGCAGCTGCACAACTGCAGATGTACCTCATGCATTAATAAGAAATAAATAAAAACTGATCATACGGTGGACGGTGTTTTGCTGCTCTCCTTAGCGCCTTATTTTGTACTGCTTGCAGTTTCTGCATGTTAGTTTTCTTTATGGTGTGTAGTGGTACTGGGGGATACTCTAGATGCGGCCGAACTAGAGCCTTATATAGGGTGGATCTGAATGTTCTTACTGTGGCTTCGGAATCTCCTCAGTTTTCCTAAGGCTGTTGTTGCTTTGCTTATTCTGTCCCGTACTTTATACCTGTTCTATTAATCTTATGCTTCACTATTCTGCCCAGATCCGCATATTGAATTAAATAATGGTGGTTGTCGAGGATAATGGAGTCTTTTTTTTTTGCAATGCGCATTATCTGGAACTTTAGTTTATTTCTACTTAATTCCATTTTTTTTTTAGTTATTCATGTACTCAAATGGTGCCTTGGTCTTGTCGGCTAGTAGCGGCTTTGATGGGCCCGGTTGGCATATTATTTGGGTGACATCGTCAGCGTATGTGATGTATTCTCCATGTTGGGGGGGGGGGGGGGGTAGGTCAGCTGTATATATGTTGAATAGCGTGGGGGAGAGGCAGCTGCCCTTGTGGTGAGGAGACGCAAACAGCTTGAGAGAGAGGCAATGGTTTAGACAGGGAGCAACAGAGGCTGTCAATGACGGTACCCGGCTCCGTCTGCTTCAATACCCGGCTCCGTCCGTGACAGCTCTTACAATACCAGTGGTGGGATGTTGCCGTGTTCAGTTTAGGTATCCTGGGTACTCACCTTCGTCTAGTGGTGTGTATTATATTTCCTGTATTATATCAGCAACCAGGAGGCCTGGTCGACGACCGGGCCGCGGGGACACTAAGCCCCGGAAGCACCTCAAGGTAACCTCAAGGTAGGTGTGTATTTACTAGTTGTACTTACAGCATCGAAAGCTGTTAGCTCTTGGACCCCGCCTTTCTAACTGTCGGTTGTCTAATGTACTGACTCCCGACCTATTTTCCTTTATCATATACTAAAGCATTTATTTTTCTCTCTCTCTCACACACACACACACATCTCCAGCATGCAGCCCGTAGCAGGTGCCTATTTACTGCTAGGTGAACATGTGCATTAGGTGAATGAAACTCTGGTCATTTGTTTCTGAGTGTGTGTGTGTGTATTTACTATTTGTCTCTGCGGAATCGATTTATTAGCTCTTGTACCCCGCCTCTCTAACCCATGTTTTTTTTCTATTATGTCTATTACATATATTTTTCTCTAATATGTAAACACACACACACACACACATCCCCAGGAATCATCTCGTAGCAGCTGTCTAACCCCCAGGTATCTGTTTACTGCTAGGTGAACAAGGGCATCGGGGTGAAACTCTGCCCATTTGTTTAAGCCTTCGTTGGGGATAAATCCCTGGACTTTGGACTACGAATCCCGAGCGATGTCCACTAAGCCGTCAGGCCCCTCACACTCTCTCTCTCACACACACACACACACACACACACACACACACACACACACACACACACACACACACACACACACACACACATATAACAAATCACTGGCAACAGGGGAACTGCCAGAAATTTGGAAAGCAGCTAACGTAGTCCCGATATACAAGAAAGGGGATAGACAGGAGGCACTGAATTACAGACCAGTGTCCCTAACCTGCATACCATGCAAGTTGATGGAGAAGATTGTGCGAAGAAAGCTAGTGGAACATCTGGAGCGAAAGAACTTTGTAACACAGCATCAACATGGATTCAGGGATGGCAGGTCCTGCCTCACAGGGTTACTTGAATTCTATGACCAGGCAACAAAAATAAGGCAAGAAAGAGAAGGGTGGGCAGACTGCATATTTTTGGATTGTCAGAAAGCCTTTGACACAGTGCCACACAAGAGGTTAGTGAAAAAACTGGAGATGCAGGCTGGAGTGAAAGGGAAGGTACTCCGTTGGATACAGGAGTACCTAAGTAACAGGAGACAACGAGTCAGTGTGAGGGGTGAGGTCTCAGATTGGCGAGACGTTACGAGTGGAGTACCGCAGGGGTCAGTCCTTGGACCTATACTGTTTCTGATATATGTAAATGATCTTCCAGAGGGTATAGAATCGTTTCTCTCAATGTTTGCCGATGATGCAAAAATTATGAGGAGGATTGAAACTGAGGACGATAGTAGGAGGCTACAAGATGACCTAGACAGACTGAGTGAATGGTCCAACAAATGGCTGTTGAAGTTCAACCCGAGTAAATGCAAAGTAATGAAACTAGGTGGTGGAAATAGGAGGCCAAACACAGGATACAGAATAGGAGATGAAGTACTTAATGAAACGAACAGAGAGAAAGATCTAGGAGTTGATATCACACCAAACCTGTCTCCTGAAGCCCACATAAAAAGAATAACGTCTGCGGCATATGCGAGGCTGGCTAACATCAGAACAGCGTTCAGGAACCTGTGTAAGGAATCATTCAGAATCTTGTACACCACATATGTAAGACCAATCCTGGAGTATGCGGCCCCAGCATGGAGCCCGTACCTTGTCAAGCACAAGACGAAGCTGGAAAAAGTCCAAAGGTATGCCACTAGACTAGTCCCAGAACTAAGAGGCATGAGTTACGAGGAAAGGCTGCGGGAAATGCACCTTACGACACTGGAAGACAGAAGAGTAAGGGGAGACATGATCACAACCTACAAAATCCTCAGAGGAATCGACCGGGTAAACAAAGATAAACTATTCAACACTGGTGGGACGCGAACAAGGGGACACAGGTGGAAACTGAGTACTCACATGAGCCACAGAGACGTTAGAAGGAACTTTTTAGTGTCAGAGTAGTTAACGGATGGAATGCATTAGGCAGTGATGTGGTGGAGGCTGACTCCATACACAGTTTTAAATGTAGATATGATAGAGCCCAGTAGGCTCAGGAATCTGTACACCAGTTGATTGACAGTTGAGAGGCGGGACCAAAGAGCCAAAGCTCAACCCCCGCAAGCACAAATAGGTGAGTACAAATAGGTGAGTACACACACACACACACACACTCTTGTGTACTCACCTAATTGTACTCACCTAATTGTGCTTGCGGGGGTTGAGCTCTGGCTCTTTGGTCCCGCCTCTCAACTGTCAATCAACTGGTGTACAGATTCCTGAGCCTACTGGGCTCTATCATATCTACATTTAAAACTGTGTATGGAGACAGCCTCCACCACATCACTGCCTAATGCATTCCATCCGTTAACTACTCTGACACTGAAAAAGTTCCTTCTAACGTCTCTGTGGCTCATGTGGGTACTCAGTTTCCACCTGTGTCCCCTTGTTCGCGTTCCACCAGTGTTGAATAGTTTATCCTTGTTTACCCGGTCGATTCCTCTAAGGATTTTGTAGGTTGTGATCATGTCTCCCCTTACTCTTCTGTCTTCCAGTGTCGTAAGGTGCATTTCCCGCAGCCTTTCCTCGTAACTCATGCCTCTTAGTTCTGGGACTTGTCTAGTGGCATACCTTTGGACTTTTTCCAGCTTCGTCTTGTGCTTGACAAGGTACGGGCTCCATGCTGGGGCCGCATACTCCAGGATTGGTCTTACATATGTGGTTTACAAGATTCTGAATTATTCCTTACACAGGTTCCTGAACGCCGTTCTGATGTTAGCCAGCCTCGCATATGCCGCAGACGTTATTCTTTTTATGTGGGGTTCAGGAGACAGGTTTGGTGTGATATCAACTCCTAGATCTTTCTCTCTGTTCGTTTCATTAAGTACTTCACAGTACACACAGTACTGTATGTGTGTGTGTGTGTGTGTGTGTGTGTGTGTGTGTGTGTGTGTGTGTGTGTGTGTGTGTGTGTACTCACCTATATGTGCTTGCAGGATCGAGCATTGACTCTTGGATCCCGCCTAATCTTGGATCCGATCCTCGATCCTGTGTGTGTGTGTGTGTATGTGTGTGTGTGTGTGTATGGAGATTAGAAGATTAATCTATCAGGAGATTAGAAAACAGAAAAAACAGAGATACAATTTGGGAGGAGGGAGAAGGAAGCAGGAAAATGACAGCAGGGGGGGGGGGGGGAGAAGGAGGGGGCAAACAGGTCAGTGAAGAACAACCCCCCTTACCCTCTCCCTCACCCCCCCATCCCCCCCCCCACTCCCCACCCTGCAGCTGCTGAACATAACAAAGCCATAAACAACCCAACAGTCCTTTCATATCCCCTTACAGGGGCGAGTGAGGGGGGGGAATGGACGCCTCTATTACCCCTTACAGGCATCCCCTGTGAGGTGGGGAGGAGACTCCCCACCTCCACTACCCCTCACAAGCACCCCTGGAAGTTGATGATGAGACACAGGTAACCAATGACAAGAACAAATCCACAAGGGCCGTGCCGAGGATTCGAACCTGCGTTCGAGAGCATCCCAGACGCTGCCTTAATCGACTGAGCTACGACATGGTTTTGTGCATTTGTTCACATGACGCATCACGTTATTGTGATTTGTGTGTGTAATCAATGACACAAGCTTTAGTGGCTCAAGGAAACATCAGGTGGGGAAGGTACAGCGCCCGGTGAAGATGGCGCCACCTGCGACTTACTCAATGCACTGTGTGAAGTGTCTGGGAATCCACTACTCCACCTGTTTAACAGATCATTCCTAAGTGGAGTGTTGCCCACACATTGGAAACACGCAATAATTGTTCCCATACCCAAGCCCAATGACCCCTGGCACTTACAGATCTATCAGTCTCATGTCATGCACTTGCAAGATGCTTGAAAGGATCATCCTAAACCGACTGTTGCACAAAATAGGCAGGTTAGGGGAGGGGGTCAATGGATTAGTAAAAGAACGGAGTACAGCGAATTGTGTAGTCAATTACTTGGCTAATGACACAGCTAAGTACTCTGTATTTGATAACATCAAAGGAGCCTTCGACTAAGAACAGGGAATTGCTATCCTGGACGAGCTTGCATGCATGGGTCTTGAAATGGATTGAAGACTACCTAAGAGAGAGGTGTGTTGAACTCGGTTTCACTCTCCATAAACAAAACAAAAAAGCAAAGTCGTCATAAGGGAAGAGAAAATGAAGAACTACAAATTAATGGTGAAACACTTGAATGGGTTGACCACTGTCGGTACCTTGGCGTCACTGTCGGCTCTAACAAGGGGAAGAAAGAGGAGCTCAACCAACTCATAGGAACATGCAAAAGTCGACTCAGGGCACTGAAAGCTATGACCTGGAATGGACATGGAGCCTCTATTGCCGTGCTTAAAATTATGTACACAGCCTATGTGCGCTCCGTCATAGACTATGCCGCACCAGTTTTATGCACCTACTCCCAAAGCGATATGAAAAGTCTTGAAAGCATACAAAATGAAGCCACGGCAATCATTCTTGGAGTTCCAAGAGCTACCAAAACATCTAATCTACGAGAGGAGCTGTCTCTTACCAGTGTTAATAGCAGAATTAGGGAACTGAATGATAAGCTTGCAATTAAGATAGCCAGAGAAACCCGTATTACAAAATATTGCCAAGAAAAAAAACAGTTCTGTGCTACTTACAGGAGGAAACAGGAAAAGCAAAAAATGGCATCACAGATCAGTCTGCTACCTGGAAGAACTTCACCTGCTTGAACAAGCCCGTGAGCTCCTGCCTGTAGAGAGGTTACCTCCCTGGCAGGATGACCCCATGTAGGATTATCATCAACGAGATGACAGCGAAAAAGTCCAACATGATATCACAAGAAATGAGGCATAAGTATCTTGAGGGAATATATATAGCCGCCAGAAATAAATTAGATCAAAATCTACCGTGATAGTTCATATAATCTTACTAATGGCAGAGCTGGAGCAGCAAACATTGCAAATAGGAATAATATCTTTCAAAACAAAAATGAAAACAAAACACGTACTGAGAACTCCTCAACGCAGGAGCTAACTGCCATTGTTATGGCGTTAAGATTCCTTGAAAGAAACACTAAATGTGCAGTGATCTGCACTGATTCAAAAGCAGCACTACAAAGCCTTAGTAAAAATCGGGCAGAAAACCTTGCGATAGTCGCTGAAATCAAGAGAGCTGTGAGAGTACTAACCAATCAGGGAAGAGTCGTCAAATTCCTGTGGATCCCCTCCCATGTTGGAATCTGTGGAAATGAACGAGCAGATGTGCTGGCTGCTGAAGGCGCTGAAGGAGACCATATTGAATACTTCATACCCAAGACTCTTCTACAAATTAGAGGTATTGTCAGGCAACATCACCGTGACAAGGTAACTGAGGAAAGGAGGATAGAAGCACAAACCAGTGAATCTGTACGCTGGTACAATATGGTTGCAGCTGGCAATCCCAATCATTATGGACGAAGAGGAGGTGGCCGCGGGAGAGAATCAGTAATAGCAAGAATCCGTCTTGGATACAAATATCCATGGAGATTCGGGATGGAAACAACAGCTGAGCAGCGGAGTTGCAGAATCTGTGGTGAGAGTGACGGACACCGCCTTGACCACTACCTGAGAGAATGTGAACATCTAAGAGACATTAGAAATGTGTGTAGCATAGTAAACCCCACATTGTTTGAGTTAGGAAAATACTATCTGTCAAATATAAATGCTGTTCTCAAAAGATTCCCCCATTTTGCACCCGCAAGATAACGTAAATTTTAAGGGTTGACAAATGTTAATCTTCTTGTTTGATAAGCTGTTCACTTGAGACAGTTAAGCAAGTCCCAGCTGTGTCTGGGTACAAGTGACAGGATGAACAACCCAGCGGGTTTTCTTCCTATTGGGGAGTGTTGTACATGCTGCTATGGCGGTGTGTCCACTCACAGGATGAGTGGCGCTGCTCAATAAACTCGCCCCTCGGGGCAAAAGTTAAAACTATGTCCGTGGCGCAATGGTAAAGCACTCGCCCGGTGCTTCGCGAGCTCTTTAGCTTGGGTTCGTATCCTAGGTGGGGAGGATTAACTGGGAACCAATCCTTAACTGTAGCCTCTGTTCTCCCAGCACTGAATTGGTACCTGGTTGTTAAACGAATACCGGGGAGAACAGAAATGGTTGGGCATGTTTCCTAACACATAATGCCTTTACCTAGCAGTAAATAGAGACCCAGGAATCAGTCTTCTCATTGTAGGGTTGCATCCTGCGGCTCAGTAATTTTACCCGGGGGAGGGGAAAGGCCACTATATAACATTATATATTTATACTGGCTGCCTGTCCCCGGCACAATGAATTATTATTTAAATAGGTTGATTCGTGGTCACGTGGGCTTGTGACGTCATGACCACGTCACTGATCTTGGGTCCAATGTTGACAATTTGGTAAGCACTTGTTGCCAAATGTCCGCTTGCCTGGTGTTTGCTTCAACATTGGCAATACTGCACTCCTCCTCCTCCTCCCTCCGTGTTGACCAAGACCTACACGCTGGCCCTCGTAGTGTCATCATCGTGCTGCTCATGTCACGGCCTCTCATTACAGGCCAAACAGGCTAGCTAGGCTATAGTCTAGTAATAAGACTTGGGTTAACTTAATGGAATATGTACTATGTGCACATAGGGTTAATTTCCAGATGTTGCTGCATGTGCAGATGCTCTGCAATATGCCACTTGGAGTTAGCTGCTGGAAGCTGAGAGACTGACAGGATGAATCTTTCACTCGGTATTATAACGTGAAAGATTCATCCTATCAGTTGGTTGTTTGCGGTGTAAGTCAGCACCTTAACTATCACCATTAACATGTCGTATTTGGCTTTCAGCTTGGGCTGAAGGATGGGTTGGGAGCGCAATAATAGGCCACGTATACTAGCCCCTAATGTTTAGTTCGCTCACCACTACCTTTGCTTTCCTACAACGACTTTGATAGTAATGGAATTGATCCATTTCTTGTAGATATATGGTCGGCATCAGACTCTCTCCCGCACTCTCTATGTTTTCCTCTTCATGGGCGCCCCGTTTTCTTTCCGAACAGCCCACCAATGGGCTATAATTCTCCAAAGGTTTTCAATGACGTTAAGAGTCGGTCGCACCCCTCTAAGGGCCAATCATAACGTTTAATTCCAGTGTGCTGACTAAAGCAATCCCTGACTATGAGTCTGGAGGGAATGAGTGACTGATCTTGTACAGTGCTGAGGACGCTTGGCTCCTGGCTCACTTGGCTCCTGGCTCGCTTGGCTCCTGGCTCGCTTGGCTCGTGGCTCACTTGGCTCGTGGCTCGCTTGGCTCCTGGCTCGCTTGGCTCCTGGCTTGCTTGGCTCCTGGCTCGCTTGGCTCCTGACTCGCTTGGCTCCTTGCTCGCTTGGCTCCTGACTCGCTTGGCTCCTGGCTCTCCTTGTTGCAGCATCAGCATTAACATACCCAAATATTAGTCACTTTCACATATAATTCTTAAAATAGAATATAGGTTATTTACACCCCACTGGTACTATTAAAATAGCTAGTCAGGATAAATAACTTGTTGTGCAAGATATTTAAGCTAGAGACTTTCCATAGAAAACGCCATCAATTAGAAGTTTCTGCAGAATTGACACCAGCAGTGATTCACGTTTTCCTGATTCTTTGATAAGTGTGCACCCCAGGCATGGACTAAACTCTGATATGTATGCTCAGGCATTTTTTGGTTGAAGATGGCTAAAGATATCAACTTGCCTAGCCCATTAAGGTTATATCGGACATACCCAAACCCCACCGCTGCCACCAGTATTATCTTCGTATTTTATCTTGAGAGGCACTGATACAAGCCCAACTGACAGGACTGAGATAAACAGCCAGCGTATCTTAGTTTATTGACCTTCGGAGCATTGCCAGTGTTCTGCTCCCTGCTTCTGTATATTATCTACTCTGTGGTGCCATTTTTTTTTTTTTTTTGCAGGGATATTCCTGCGTGGGTCCTAAGCCTCTGGCTGGCCCACTGAGCGGGCCCTAAGCCTCTGGCTGGCCCACTGCGTGGGCCCTAAGCCTCTGGCTGGCCCACTGCGCGGGCCCTAAGCCTCTGGCTGGCCCACTGCGTGGGCCCTAAGCCTCTGGCTGGCCCACTGCGCGGGCCCTAAGCCTCTGGCTGGCCCACTGTGCGGGCCCTAAGCCTCTGGCTGGCCCACTGGGCGGGCCCTAAGCCTCTGGCTGGCCCACTAAGTGTTGCTTGTTTCTGTTTTACTTGGGCGGAGTATGAGTAGTTGTGACTCGTATGGTCGCTTTAGTAAGATTTTGCCATATGTGTTTAACAACTTCTTCTGCTCTGTTGAATCTAAGTTGAAATCTTAATGGGTTTGTAACTGTGCACTGTGCTAGATAATGTTCCAGTGGTCTGTTGTGGTTGTAACTGTGCACTGTGTTAGATAATGTTCCAGTGGTCTGTCGGGCATTTCTCCACAGTGTTGACATTTGTGGTGCCATGACTGAGTATGGTCCACTGTATTACCCTCATGCTAGTGGCCTGATGCCAGGAAGAGAAAAGCTTAACTGCAATAGTATTGCAATGGCTTGAAGGACCTGCGGATGAGAAGAGAGAGAGCATAGCAATGACTGGCAGAAAAGAGGAAGTGGCTGACAGACTAGAGTAGAGACTCCACTGATACATCTATAAGAGATAATATATGTGTGTGCCAGTTCGAGGTTGGAGGCCCAGATGCTTGACGATGGCCCTCATTAAACTTGTTTAGGATTAATTGTGATTTTTATCAGGCGTGTCACGGGAAGGGGCACGGTGATTTCACAGAAAATGATAACGAGGTATGTGAGGAACTCTTATGAAAGATTATTTACGTTAGAACTAACATAGAGACCAAGGCTGCAAGATGAGACGCTGGAGGAAATACTGGATGACATTATCGTCACTGTACAAGAGGTGAACATAAATCCTGGATGAACAGAAAATATCCCAGATGTTTGCATAAAGACAAACTCAGGACCAATATTAAAAAAATGGGGATAGAAAGGAGGCACTAAACTACAGACCTGCGTCTGTAGTTTAGGCTGATGAGGAAGGTGAAAAAGAGATGAGGACTGCAGGAAGATGGGAAAAGGGAGAGAGAGAGGAGACCAGAAGACATCTACATCATCTTCTTGAGGTTATCTTGAGATGATTTCGGGGCTTTCAGTGTCCCGCGGCCCGGTCTTCGACCAGGCCTCCACCCCCAGGAAGCAGCCCGTGACAGCTGACTAACACCCAGGTACCTATTTTACTGCTAGGTAACAGGGGCATAGGGTGAAAGAAACTCTGCCCATTGTTTCTCGCCGGCGCCTAGGATCGAACCCAAGACCACAGGATCACAAGTCCAGTGTGCTGTCCGCTCAGCCGACCGGCTCCATTACGAAAAGGCAGCTACAGGTTTCAGAAAAAGAGAAGGATCTAGGCGTGGATATAATTCAAACACTCCGGAGACACACACAAACAGGATAACATCGGCAGCATGTGGGACGCTGGCACATATAAGAACATTGTTTAGAAACCTGAATGAGGACTTCAAGACAATCTAGACGACATTTGTTAGATCAATAATAAATATTGTATACCTTATAATAAATATAAATCGATAATGCACCGGCATGGACTCCGCACCTTGCGAAGCTTAAAGCCAAAATTGAAAAAAAGTACAAATGCTGGCAACAAGACTGGTGCCAGAGCTAAGAGGATTAAGCTACGAAGACAGGCTATTGAACTAAACCTAGTCAATTAGTCTAATCCTAGAGGATAGAAAGAAAAGAGGTGATATGATCACAATATAGAAGATACCGAGGGAATGTATAAGATGAACAGGGACAGCCACTACAGAATAATAGAAAGCAGGTACAGCCTTTGACATGTTTGGGAAGGTCATTCCACATTCTGGGTCCTTGATTTGTAGAGCATTTCTAGTTTGATTAACTCGTACTCTTGGAATATCAAATAGGTATTTGTTTCTGGTGTGATGCCCCTGAGTTCTGTTACAACCTTCTAGGAAGCTTCTAAGGTGACTAATTGACATTGTAGTTCAGAGTTTTAAATAAACAGAGTACACATGAGAGGATGTGCAGTGACTTAATATCTAACATATTCAAAGATTTGAGTAAGGATAAGGGTATTATTATTTATTGATTTATATATACATATAGTTTAGTTTAGTTCATTTATTATGCACCCATACCCATCGTGTGGGCGGCAGTGGAAAGGGTTACAGAGGCACATAATGGGCTCAGGGACTGAATCCACAGTTCATTTAGCTAAGCAGTTTATGTATATATATATATATATTGTGACGGTAACGCGTTGGTGTTCGGGCTGTTTCAAAAGCTAGGGGTATGGCCTCGTCACACAAAAGAAAAAAAAAGAGAAAATCTGGAACTTTTGTCTGTGGTAAGGTAATGGGAAGACACACAAAACACAAGTAAATTTAACAATGAAATTTTAATTACGTTAGAAAAGCAAAACATGAATAAAATTGGACATAAAAATTGTAACATAAATCAATCAAACAAAATAATAAGAATAATCACTGGCAAATGAAAAGTTACGTTAATACAAGTGAGTAATAGTAAATAAATTATATTAGTGCACGAATATTGGCTTCAAGCTGCCACCTCCCTTAGTACACGTAAGCCAAGGCTTAGTCTACCAATGAGACGTGTTAACTTGTGGAAAGCACTAGATATTCTGTCTCCTCAGGTCGCGGTGGCTCAGACATCAGCTCGTGTGGCGGGTGGAGGAGCAGGTGCGACGGGCATCAGCCAATCAGCGAGAGCCAGGCGATGGACAAGCAGTTTGCAGGTTTGAGTGTTGGAGGTGGAGCAGGTGCGCCGGTGTTGGATACATTTTGTTCCCTGGCAAAACTTGTTGTTGTACTTGTTGGATATATCTTCATATTAGGTGTTTCGGGGACGTAGTTTGGAGGGAAGAGCAGGCTCAATCTCTCTTGAAGAAGATTATCGTCACAATATATATATATATATATATATATATATATATATATATATATATATATATATATATATATATATATATATATATATATATATATATATATTTTATTTTGTGAGGGTACCACCTCTGGTGCCAATGTGGGGACCCATAGCCTCGGAGAAGAAAATAAAAAGCATTCAGAGGAGACTTTGTGGTTTCTCACTGAACACTAATATTATCTTCTCCTACCACCCCCATTATTTTGTATGTACACATATATATTTGCTTTATTTGAACTTTGTTACAAAAAAAGGAGTTACATATGGGTTACAAGATGGTTATCATAGGTTGTCGAGTTCCTCCAGTTCCTCAGATGGCGGGCAGGAACCCTGGATGCAGTGCGCATTCCCCTCTGTATCGCCACACTGAGGCGCTGGAAAGAAAGCATGCAGCTCTTGGGTCCCTTGTTGTTTCAATGAGCCTAGAACCCAGTTCCTTAAAAAACTGGTAGCACTTTTACCCCAGGTGCCGAGTGTCTCAGAAGCAATGGGGACAAAATTGTAGTGGTGATCCAGTCTCTATACTTACGGGATTTGCTGCTTCCCTGTGGGTGGCAGCGCCACCTGGTTGTGCAACACTGAGGTCAGTATAGGTGTTAGCCAGGGTTGATACGCACGTGTAGTCCCATACCAACTGCTTGCCATTCTTCCAGGGGTTCACTGTGATACCATCCGGGCGACCAATAAGAGCATCAGAGTTACGGGGCGTTAGGTAACGGGGCTCTCTTTCAGCTGGGCATCCAGCTGTGGTGAGGCTCCTCTTGATGATGTCGTTAACTTCACTGTGCCTCGAGTGCCATCCCCCTGTGCTTTGGC
>NW_025566593.1:0-35112 GCF_020424385.1 Procambarus clarkii | reverse complement strand
CTCCACGCCCCCCCGGCTCCCTCCACGCCCCCCCCGGGCTCCCTCCACGCCCCCGGCTCCCTCCCTCACGCCCCGGCGGCTCCCTCCACCCCCCGGCTCCCTCCACGCCCCCCCCCGGCTCCCTCCACGCCCCCCGGCTCCCTCCACGCCCCCCCCGGCTCCCTCCACGCCCACCGGCTCCCTCCACGCCCCCCCGGCTCCTCCTCCACGCCCCCGGCTCCCTCCACGCCCCCGGCTCCTCCCGCCCCCCGGCTCCCTCCACGCCCCCGGCTCCCTCCACGCCCCGGCTCCCTCCACGCCCCGCCTCCCCCACGCCTCGGCTCACCACGCCCCGGCTCCCTCCACGCCCCCCGGCTCCCTCCACGCCCCCGGCTCCCTCCACGCCCCCCCGGCTCCCTCCACGCCCCCTCCCTCCACGCCCCCCCGGCTCCCTCCATGCCCCCCGCTCCCTCCACGCCCCCGGCTCCCTCCACGCCCCCGGCTCCTCCATCCGGCTCCCTCCACGCCCCCCCCCACGGCTCCCCCCGGCTCCATCCCCCCCCGGCTCCCTCCACGCCCCCCCCGGCTCCCTCCACGCCCCCGGCTCCCTCCACGCCCCCCCACGGCTCCCTCCACGCCCCGGCCCCGGCTCCCTCCACGCCCCCCCCGGCTCCCTCCACGCCCCCCCGGCTCCCCTCCACGCCCCCCACGGCTCCTCCACGCCCCCGGCTCCCTCCACGCTCCCCCGGCTCCCTCCACGCCCCCGGCTCCCTCCACGCCCCCGGCTCCCTCCACGCCCCCCCCGGCTCCCTCCACGCCCCCGGCTCCCTCCACGCCCCCGGCTCCTCCACGCCCCCGGCCCGGCTCCCTCCACGCCCCCTGGCTCCCTCCACGCCCCCCGGCTCCCTCCACGCCCCCCCGGGCTCCCTCCGCCGACCCCCGGCTCTCTCCACGCCCCTGGCTCCCTCCACGCCCCTGGCTCCCTCCACGCCCCCGGCTCCGTCCACGCCCCCCCGGCTCCCTCCACGCCCCCCGGCTCCCTCCACGCCCCCGGCTCCCTCCACGCCCCCCCCGGCTCCCTCCACGCCCCCGGCTCCCTCCACGCCCCCCGGCTCCCTCCACGCCCCCGGCTCCCTCCACGCCCCCCCGGCTCCCTCCACGCCCCCCGGCTCCCTCCACGCCCCCGGCTCCCTCCACGCCCCCCCGGCTCCCTCCACGCCTCCGGCTCCCTCACGCCCCCGGCTCCCTCCACGCCCCCCCCGGCTCCCTCCACGCCCCCGGCTCCCTCCACGCCCCGGCTCTCTCCACGCCCCCGGCTCCCTCCACGCCCCCGGCTCCCTCCACGCCCCTGGCTCCCTCCACGCCCCCGGCTCCCTCCACGCCCCCCCGGCTCCCTCCACGCCCCGGCTCCCTCCACGCCCCCTGGCTCCCTCCACGCTCCCCCCCGGCTCCCCCCCCCCCCCCCCCTACGATCAGTTGCGGATCAGATTTAAGGGATCCTTTTCCTCTCTTTTTGGAGATTCTGAAGAAGATTCGAAATTGAAGTTTGATGCTTGTTCGCGATCACTGGAGGACGGGCTCGCCTTTTATTGTATTTTCTTGTATGGAGGCTTGAGGGTAGACCTGGTGTGAGAGCTCTCAGACGTCCTTGTTTCACTTGTTACACCAGGTCACAACCAATGATATTATATATATTTAATGTCAGTCACATCCATTTTTTAAACTAATATATGAATTATTTAACCCCTGCCTAGTCTCGGGAATTTTCCTGCGCGGGCGCATATATATATATATATATATTATATATATATATATATATATATATATATATATATATATATATATATATATATATATATATATATATATAATATATATAATATGTGCCTCTGGCTTTGGTGCACTATGTGGTATATACTGACTTGTCTTGGGGCGCCGGGATGTGTGTTGATGGTGTAAGTGTTGTCTTGAGTTATAGTACATCTAATGTGTGTGTACTCACCTAATTGTACTCACCTAATTGTGCTTGCGGGGGTTGAGCTCTGGCTCTATGGTCCCGCCTCTCAACCGTCACTCAACAGGTGTACAGGTTCCTGAGCCTATTGGGCTCTATCATATCTACACTTGAAACTGTGTATGGAGTCAGCCTCCACCACATCACTGCCTAATGCATTCCATTTGTCAACCACTCTGACATTAAAAAAGTTCTTTCTAATATCTCTGTGGCTCATTTGGGCACTCAGTTTCCACCTGTGTCCCCTAGTGCGTGTGCCCCTTGTGTTAAATAGCCTGTCTTTATCTACCCTATCAATTCCCTTGAGAATCTTGAATGTGGTGATCATGTCCCCCCTAACTCTTTTCTGTTTTCCAGCGAAGTGAGGTTTAATTCCCGTAGTCTCTCCTCGTAGCTCATACCTCTCAGCTCGGGTACTAGTCTGGTGGCAAACCTTTGAACCTTTTCCAGTTTAGTCTTATCCTTGACTAGATATGGACTCCATGCTGGGGCTGCATACTCCAGGATTGGCCTGACATATGTGGTATACAAAGTTCTGAAGAATTCTTTACACAAGTTTCTGAATGCCGTTCGTATGTTGGCCAGCCTGGCATATGCCGCTGATGTTATCCGCTTGATATGTGCTGCAGGAGACAGGTCTGGCGTGATGTCAACCCCGAAGACATTTCTCTCTCTGACTCTTGAAGAATTTCATCTCCCAGATGATACCTTGTATCCGGCATTCTGCTCCCTACGCGTATCTTCATTACATTACATTTGCTTGGGTTAAACTCTAACAACCAATTGTTTGATCATTCCTTCAGCTTGTCCAGGTCTTCTTGAAGCCTCAAGCAGTCCTCCTCTGTCTTAATCCTTCTCATAATTCTCAGTGTGTGTGTGTGTGTGTGTGTGTGTGTGTGTGTGTGTGTGTGTGTGTGTGTGTGTGTGTGTGTGTGTGTGTGTGTGTGTGTGGGACTCTGTATGGTGTTAGGTAATGGGATCCCGGGAGCATTTCTCCACAGGGCTGAATCCCTTTCCACCTTGCTTCTGTGCTACGTCTCTTTTAATCTGTCTATTTCTGCACCTTAACGTCATTATCCAACCTCTCTCTCTCTCTCTCTCTCTCTCTCTCTCTCTCTCTCTCTCTCTCTCTCTCTCTCTCTCTCTCTCTCTCTCTCTCTCTCTCTCTCTCTCTCTCTCTCTCTCTCTCTCTCTCTCTCTCTCTCTCTCTCTCTCTCTCTCTCCCTCCCTCTCTCTCTCTCTCCTCCCTCCCTCCCTCCCTCCCTCCCACCCATCCCTCCCTCCCTCCCTCCCTCCCTCCCATCCTTCCTCACAACCTAACCAATAATTTTCCTGTTCGCCACAACACAATGCTACTCCCTTGCAATTTGCAACACTCATATTTTGACATAAAACATTGCAAACAAATGATTCCCTTCGAACAGAATTATTTGTTTCCAAAAATGACTTCACGAACTCGAGTCGTATTCAAAAACATAGAAGAAATTACGATGGAAATATCGAATGTAAATTTAAAATAAATGTTTGTGTAAATGACATTGAAAAGCACCTTTGGAACATGTGTATTTCCGGTAATTACGGCAATGGAATTTTGCCTAATTAGCGGAAATATTATCTCCTACCACCATGGGTATCGAACCACAAGATCCTGAACTGTGTGAGTCGAGAACGTAGCCCACTGTACTAACGAGACCCTTCTTGGCTAAATTATATATAAGACTATACATCACCACATACCCTGGGCCACATCAACACATACCCTCGGGTTACATCACCACATACCCTAGGGTTACATCACCACATACCCTCGGGGCCACATCACCACATACCTTGGGCCACATCACCACATACCCTCTGGGCCACATCACCACATACCCTCTGGGCCACATCAACACATACCCTCTGGGCCACATCAACACATACCCTCTGGGCCACATCAACACATACCCTCGGGGCCACATCACCACATACTCTTGGGTCACATCACCACATACCCTCGGGGTCACATCAACACATACCCTCGGGGCCACATCAACACATACCCTCGGGCCACATCAACACATACCCTCGGGCCACATCAACACATACCCTCGGGCTACATCACCACATACCCTCGGGCCACATCACCATATACCCTGGGCCACATCAACACATACCCTCGGGCCACATCAACACATACCCTCGGGGCCACATCACCACATACCCTCGGGCCACATCACCACATACCCTCGGGGCCACATCAACACATACCCTCGGGCCACATCAACACATATCCTCGGGCTACATCACCAAATACCCTCGGGCCACATCACCACATACCCTCGGGGCCACATCAAAACATACCTCGGGGCCACATCACATATACCCTCGGGCCACATCAACACATACCCTCGGGGCCACATCATCACATACCCTCGGGGCCACATCAACACATACCCTCGGGCCACATCAACACATACCCTAGGGCCACATCAACACATACCCTCGGGCCACATCACCACATACCCTCGGGCCACATCACCATATACCCTGGGCCACATCACCACATACCCTCGGGGCCACATCACCATATACCCTGGGACATCACACATACCCTCGGGCCACATCAACACATACCCTCGGGCCACATCAACACATACCCTCGGGCCACATCACCACATACCCTCGGGCCACATCACCATATACCCTGGGCCACATCAACACATACCCTCGGGGCCACATCAACACATACCCTCGGGCCACATCAACACATACCCTCGGGCCACATAACCACATACCCTCGGGCCACATCACCATATACCCTGGGCCACATCAACACATACCCTCGGGGCCACATCACCATATACCCTGGGCTACATCACCACATACCCTCGGGCCACATCAACACATACCCTCGGGCCACATCAACACATACCCTCGGGCCACATCACCACATACCCTCGGGCCACATCACCATATACCCTGGGCCACATCAACACATACCCTCGGGCCACATCACCACATACCCTGGGGCCACATCAATACATACTCTCGGGCCACATCACCACATACCCTGGGCCACATCACCACATACCCTCGGGTTACATCACCACATACCCTAGGGTTACATCACCACATACCCTCTGGGCCACATCACCACATACCTTGGGCCACATCACCACATACCCTCTGGGCCACATCACCACATACCCTCTGGGCCACATCAACACATACCCTCTGGGCCACATCAACACATACCCTCTGGGCCACATCAACACATACCCTCGGGGCCACATCACCACATACACTTGGGTCACATCACCACATACCCTCGGGGCCACATCAACACATACCCTCGGGGCCACATCAACACATACCCTCGGGCCACATCAACACATACCCTCGGGCCACATCAACACATACCCTCGGGCTACATCACCACATACCCTCGGGCCACATCACCATATACCCTGGGCCACATCAACACATACCCTCGGGCCACATCAACACATACCCTCGGGGCCACATCACCACATACCCTCGGGCCACATCACCACATACCCTCGGGGCCACATCAAACACATACCTCGGGCCACATCAACACATATCCTCGGGCTACATCACCACATACCCTCGGGCCACATCACCACATACCCTCGGGGCCACATCAACACATACCCTCGGGGCCACATCACCATATACCCTCGGGCCACATCAACACATACCCTCGGGGCCACATCACCACATACCCTCGGGGCCACATCAACACATACCCTCGGGCCACATCAACACATACCCTAGGGCCACATCAACACATACCCTCGGGCCACATCACCACATACCCTCGGGCCACATCACCATATACCCTGGGCCACATCAACACATACCCTCGGGGCCACATCACCATATACCCTGGGCTACATCACCACATACCCTCGGGCCACATCAACACATACCCTCGGGCCACATCAACACATACCCTCGGGCCACATCACCACATACCCTCGGGCCACATCACCATATACCCTGGGCCACATCAAACACATACCCTCGGGGCCACATCAACACATACCTCGGGCCACATCAACACATACCCTCGGGCCACATACCACATACCCTCGGGGCCACATCAACACATACCCTCGGGGCCACATCACCATTACCCTGGGCCACATCACCACATACCCTCGGGCCACATCACCACATACCCTCGGGGCCACATCAAACATACCCTCGGGCCACATCACCACATACCCTCGGGCCACATCACCACATACCCTCGGGCCACATCAACACATACCCTCGGGCCACATCAACACATACCCTCGGGCCACATCACCACATACCCTCGGGCCACATCAACACATACCCTCGGGCCACATCACCACATACCCTCGGGGCCACATCAACACATACCCTCGGGCCACATCACCACATACCCTCGGGGCCACATCAACACATACCCTCGGGCCACATCACACATACCTCGGGGCCACATCACCACATACCCTTGGGGCCACATCACCACATACCCTCGGGGCCACATCACCACATACCCTCGGGGCCACATCAACACATACCCTCGGGCCACATCACCACATACCCTCGGGGCCACATCACCACATACCCTGGGGCCACATTACCACATACCCTGGGGCCACATTACCACATACCCTCGGGGCCACATCACCACATACCCTCGGGCCCATCACACATACGGGCCACATCAACACATACCCTCGGGGCCACATCACCACATACCCTCCGGGCCACATCACCACATACCCTCGGGGCCACATCAACACATACCCTCGGGCCACATCAACACATACCCTCGGGGCCACATCAACACATACCCTCGGGGCCACATCAAAACATCACCACATACCCTCGGGGCCACATCACCACATACCCTCGGGCCACATCAACACATACCCTCGGGTTACATCACCACATACCCTCGGGGGCACATCAACACATACCCTGGGGCCACATCAACACATACCCTCGGGGCCACATCAACACATACCCTCGGGCCACATCACCACATACCTCGGGCCACATCAACACATACCCTCGGGCCACATCAACACATACCCTCGGGGCCACATCAACACATACCCTCGGGGCCACATCAACACATACCCCGGGGCCACATCACCACATACCCTCGTGGCCACATCAACACATACCTTGGGGCCACGTCAACACATATCCTCGGGGCCACATCAACACATACCCTGGGGCCACATCAACACGGTCCACTTGGTAGTACGTACATGTGTTCGGAGAATCCATCAACGAGAGATCGAGCCCATCGCATAGCCTCGATATTTTCTCATATCTGCTGAATATGGCATTTATTATATTCTAAACCTTACCCTTGGGCCACGGGCGTCAGTTGTCGTGGCAACAGCTGGGGTCAAGGGTCACCTGTCTAATGTCTAATTCCCTTGGTGTCTAATTGCCAGGGTGTCTAATTGCCTTGGTGTATAATTGCCTTGGTGTCTAATTGCCGGGTGTCTAATTGCCTTGGTGTCTAATTGCCTTGGTGTCTAATTGCCTGGGTGTCTAATTGCCCGGGTGTCTAATTGCCTTGGTGTCTAATTGCCTTGGTGTCTAATTGCCTGGGTGTCTAATTGCCTTGGTGTCTAATTGCCTGGGTGTCTAATTGTCTGGGTGTCTAATTGTCTGGGTGTCTAATTGTCTGGGTGTCTAATTGCCTGGGTGTCTAATTGTCTGGGGTTCTAATTGTCTGGGTGTCTAATTGTCTGGGTGTCTAATTGTCTGGGTGTCTAATTGTCTGGGGTGTCTAATTGTCTGGGTGTCTAATTGTCTGGGTGTCTAATTGCCTTGGTGTCTAATTGTCTGGGTGTCTAATTGCCTGGGTGTCTAATTGCCTGGGTGTCTAATTGTATGGGTGTCTAATTGTCGGGTGTCTAATTGCCTGGTGTCTAATTGTCTGGGTGTCTAATTGCCTTGGTGTCTAATTGTCTGGGTGTCTAATTGTCTGGGTGTCTAATTGTCTGGGTGTCTAATTGTCTGGGTGTCTAATTGCCTTGGTATCTAATTGCCTGGGTGTCTAATTGCCCGGGTGTCTAATTGCCTGGGTGTCTAACTACCTTAGTCATACCTCTTATATTCTAAGAAAAAACAATTTAGATCATAGACACACTGTGGCATAAATTCTAATTGATCAAAACTGAAACTTTAGAGAGTTTCAATGTTATTTAGAAGGACTTTAATCGTCTTGCTGCATGGTTCAGAGTTAAGCTTTGATCAGGGGGGGGGGGGGGGAAGGGGGGGTCTGATCGCCTTCACACGCTGAAAATTAAGCCCTGATAAGGGGGGGTCGAACCCTGGGGAGTGTGTTTCGAATGATGGATGTTTTACCGGACCGATGTGGCGCCTCTGAATCAAGCAGAGTGTCTGTTCTTGTGTTCATTGTTCTTCCCCTCACATTGTGTTCATTGTTCTACCCTCACATTGTGTTCATTGTTCTACCCTCACATTGTGTTCATTGTTCTTCCTCTCACGGTGTGTTCATTGTTCTACCCCTCACAGTGTGTTCATTGTTCTACTTCTCACATTGTGTTCATTGTTCTACCCCTCACATTGTGTTCATTGTTATACTCCTCACATTGTGTTCATTGTTCTACCCTCACGTTGTGTTCATTGTTCTTCCTCTCACGGTGTGTTCATTGTTCTACCCCTCACAGTGTGTTCATTGTTCTACTCCTTACATTGTGTTCATTGTTCTACCCTCACAGTGTGTTCATTGTTCTACTCCTCACATTGTGTTCATTGTTCTACCCTCACAGTGTGTTCATTGTTCTACTCCTCACAGTGTGTTCATTGTTCTACCCTCACATTGTGTTCATTGTTCAATCTCCTTCAAGAAATATTACAATCGTTAACAATAAGTATAATGAGAAAATCACCTGGAACACTCCAGGGTCTCGAACCGGTAGGTAGGGTAGTGCCAGTCGCATCCTGTACCACTGCGCCACCCTTACCTCTCACTCAGGTCAGCTCTCTCACTCTCACCGCTCTTCCCACTCTCTCCCCTCCTTTATTCATTTTTCTTCCTTCTCCTCCTTCTAGAAACCTATTTCCCAAATCATCAAATATATATATATATATATATATATATATATATATATATATATATATATATATATATATATATATATATATATATATATATATATATATATATATATATATATATATATATATATATGTCTAACCTACGCTTGAAACAATCTAGTGAGGGCTATTATGTCACCCGGTAACTTTGTTATAGCTCCCAAGCAGTTAAGTCTCGCTGTGATCCACTTACCGTTCACAGTTGGCACTGGGCCACCAATGGTTTCGAACATAATTAACTGGCCAATCGTAGCTCTACAGCTTAAGGTGATTATCTTCGTCATCCTCACACAATTACTCCTTTAAATTGCAAGATTTCTGGTCGCTCATAGCAGTGTTTCAGTGTTGCATACGGTGCTGATGTTATCCAAGTTGTGTGTGGGGGGGTCTAGGGCAGCGAGAAGTCCTTCTGATGCTCAGTAACAAGAGGTGACATCACCTGCTGGCAGTACGGATCATAAGCCTCTCTAGCCCCTATCCCTTCCTAATTACTCAGCATTTGCCAAGTTTGATTTCCAATAATAATTTTTTGCCAATTCCTGCAGCTGATTCATGGCCTCCTGGATGAGTCTGTAGCCAATCAGCGTAATGACAATGAGCTGGCATCCATACTTATACATGTACAGTATATATATATATATATATATATATATATATATATATATATATATATATATATATATATATATATATATATATATATATATATATATATATATATATATATATATATATATATATATATATATATATATATATATATATATATATATATATATATATATATATATATATATATATATATATATATATATATATATATATATATACTGAAAGAGTTAGATCAATAATTCTAGTAGCAGAAATCTTCTTAAGGTTTCTTGTGAGGTTTCTTGTTCAAGGTTTCTCCACTTGGGAAGGAAGATAAATATGAACTCCAGAGTTAATGTACAACTTTATTCCCCGTGACGCGTGTCGCCGCCTCGTGTGGGAGGAGGCTTGAGCACCACTGGTGACAGAGGTCACCATACCGCCTGAGGCACCATACACCCACAATACGGGTCACACAATCGATATCATCTAGTGCACTAAGATAACAGGCAGTTCTCTCTCTCTCTCTCTCTCTCTCTCTCTCTCTCTCTCTCTCTCTCTCTCTCTCTCTCTCTCTCTCTCTCTCTCTCTCTCTCTCTCTCTCTCTCTCTCTCTCTCTCTCTCTCTCTCTCACACACCTCTAGACCAATGTGTTGGCTTTCGTGTAACTGAGGTGGGGCTCAGGAGCTTATGCTCAACCCTATCAACTTTTAGACGTAAATAAAAACACGAACAACACATATGTATATGTGGATAAACACATATCTCCTGTACACGACTCTAAAGTGCATCCATTTGCCACTCCATTTCATACTATTTTTAAAGAAATTTTGTAGCGAAATGTGTAAGAGAAATGTATCACAATTTGCTTACACAACATTGAGGGGGGGGGAGGGGGGAGGGGGGGGGTGTGGTGTGGATGGCTGGTCGGAGATTTACTCATCACCAGGGAGCTGAGTGCCAGGGTTCGATGGTGTCTGCCAGTGAGGCTTATTTGATTTCGATTTTCGCTTTTTGTTTAAAAGTGGTAGCTTATCTGGGGGTTTCTGGGGGGGGGGGGGGTCAGTATAAGGATGCTGGGGGTCAGTATAAGGATGCTGGGGGTCAGTATAAGGATGATGGGGTTCAGTATAAGGATGCTGGGGTCAGTATAAGGATGCTGGGGGTCAGTATAAGGATGCTGGGGGTCAGTATAAGGATGCTGGGGGTCAGTATAAGGATGCTGGGGGTCAGTATAAGGATGCTGGGGGTCAGTATAAGGATGCTGGGGGGTCAGTATAAGGATGCTGGGGGTCAGTATAAGGATGCTGGGGGTCAGTATAAGGATGCTGGGGGTCAGTATAAGGATGCTGGGGGTCAGTATAAGGATGCTGGGGGTCAGTATAAGGATGCTGGGGGTCAGTATAAGGATGCTGGGGGTCAGTATAAGGATGCTGGGGGTCAGTATAAGGATGCTGGGGGTCAGTATAAGGATGCTGGGGGTCAGTATAAGGATGCTGGGGGCAGTATAAGGATGCTGGGGGTCAGTATAAGGATGCTGGGGGTCAGTATAAGGATGCTGGGGGGATCAGTATAAGGATGCTGGGGGTATAAGGATGTGGAGGGGTCAGTATAAGGATGCTGGGGGTCAGTATAAGGATGCTGGGGGTCAGTATAAGGATGCTGGGGGTATAAGGATGCAGTATAAGGATGCTGGGGATCAGTATAAGGATGCTGGGGGTCAGTATAAGGATGCTGGGGGTCAGTATAAGGATGCTGGGGGTCAGTATAAGGATGCTGGGGGTCAGTATAAGGATGCTGGGGGTCAGTATAAGGATGCTGGGGGGATCAGTATAAGGATGCTGGAGGGATCAGTATAAGGATGCTGGAGGGATCAGTATAGGGATGTATAAGGATGCTGGGGATCAGTATAAGGATGCTGGGGGTCAGTATAAGGATGCTGATGGGATCAATATAAGGATGCTGGAGGGATCAATATAAGGATGCTGGAGGATCAGTATAAGGATGCTGGAGGGGTCAGTATAAGGATGCTGGAGGGATCAGTATAAGGATGCTGGAGGGATCAGTATAAGGATGCTGAAGGGATCATTAAAAGGATGCTGGAGGGGGTCAGTATAAGGATGCTGGAGGGATCAGTATAAGGATGCTGGAGGGATTAGTATAAGGATGCTGGGGGTCAGTATAAGGATGCTGGGGGTCAGTATAAGGATGCTGGGGGTCAGTATAAGGATGCTGGGGATCAGTATAAGGATGCTGGGGATCAGTAAAAGGATGCTGGAGGGATCAGTATAAGGATGCTGGGGGTCAGTATAAGGATGCTGGGGGTCAGTATAAGGATGCTGGGGGTCAGTATAAGGATGCTGGGGGTCAGTATAAGGATGCTGGGGGTCAGTATAAGGATGCTGGGGGTCAGTATAAGGATGCTGGGGGTCAGTATAAGGATGCTGGGGGTCAGTATAAGGATGCTGGGGGTCAGTATAAGGATGCTGGAGGGATCAGTATAAGGATGCTGGAGGGATCAGTAAAAGGATGCTGGAGGGATCAGTATAAGGATGCTGGAGGATCAGTATAAGGATGCTGGGGGTCAGTATAAGGATGCTGGGGATCAATATAAGGATGCTGGAGGGATCAATATAAGGATGCTGGAGGATCAGTATAAAGATGCTGGGGGTCAGTATAAGGATGCTGGGGATCAATATAAGGATGCTGGGGATCAATATAAGGATGCTGGAGGGATCAGTATAAGGATGCTGAAGGGATCATTAAAAGGATGCTGGAGGGGTCAGTATAAGAATGCTGGAGGGATCAGTATAAGGATGCTGGAGGGATTAGTATAAGGATGCTGGGGGTCAGTATAAGGATGCTGGGGGTCAGTATAAGGATGCTGGGGGTCAGTATAAGGATGCTGGGGGTCAGTATAAGGATGCTGGGGATCAGTAAAAGGATGCTGGAGGGATCAGTATAAGGATGCTGGAGGATCAGTATAAGGATGCTGGGGGTCAGTATAAGGATGCTGGGGATCAGTATAAGGATGCTGGGGGTCAGTATAAGGATGCTGGGGATCAGTATAAGGATGCTGGGGATCAGTATAAGGATGCTGGGGGTCAGTATAAGGATGCTGGGGGTCAGTATAAGGATGCTGGGGGTCAGTATAAGGATGCTGGGGGTCAGTATAAGGATGCTGGGGGTCAGTATAAGGATGCTGGGGGTCAGTATAAGGATGCTGGGGGTCAGTATAAGGATGCTGGGGATCAGTATAAGGATGCTGGAGGGATCAGTATAAGGATGCTGGAGGATCAGTATAAAGATGCTGGGGGTCAGTATAAGGATGCTGGGGATCAATATAAGGATGCTGGAGGGATCAATATAAGGATGCTGGAGGATCAGTATAAGGATGCTGGAGGGGTCAGTATAAGGATGCTGGAGATCAGTATAAGGATGCTGGAGGGATCAGTATAAGGATGCTGGAGGGATCAATATAAGGATGCTGGAGGGATCATTAAAAGGATGCTGGAGGGGTCAGTATAAGGATGCTGGAGGGATCAGTATAAGGATGCTGGAGGGATCAGTATAAGGATGCTGGAGGGATCAGTATAAGGATGCTGGAGGGATCAGTATAAGGATGCTGGAGGGGTCAGTATAAGGATGCTGGGGATCAGTAAAAGGATGCTGGAGGGATCAGTATAAGGATGCTGGAGGGATCAGTATAAGGATGCTGGGGATCAGTAAAAGGATGCTGGAGGGATCAGTATAAGGATGCTGGGGATCAGTAAAAGGATGCTGGAGGGATCAGTATAAGGATGCTGGAGGATCAGTATAAGGATGCTGGAGGGATCAGTATAAGGATGCTGGAGGGGTCAGTATAAGGATGCTGGAGGGATCAGTATAAGGATGCTGGAGGGGTCAGTATAAGGATGCTGGAGGGGTCAGTATAAGGATGCTGGAGGGGTCAGTATAAGGATGCTGATGGGATCAGTATAAGGATGCTGGAGGGGTCAGTATAAGGATGCTGGAGGGGTCAGTATAAGGATGCTGGAGGGATCAGTATAAGGATGCTGGGAGATCAGTATAAGGATGCTGGAGGGATCAGTATAAGGATGCTGGGGGTCAGTATAAGGATGCTAGGGGTCAGTATAAGGATGCTGGGAGATCAGTATAAGGATGCTGGAGGG
This sequence comes from Procambarus clarkii, assembly GCF_020424385.1. Classification (NCBI taxonomy): domain Eukaryota; kingdom Metazoa; phylum Arthropoda; class Malacostraca; order Decapoda; family Cambaridae; genus Procambarus; species Procambarus clarkii. Next base: position 21,228 of record NW_025566593.1, on the reverse strand, counting down.
ATCTGGAGGGATCAGTATAAGGATGCTGGAGGGATCAGTATAAGGATGCTGGGGGTCAGTATAAGGATGCTGGGGGTCAGTATAAGGATGCTGGGGGTCAGTATAAGGATGCTGGAGGGATCAGTATAAGGATGCTGGGGGTCAGTATAAGGATGCTGGAGGGATCAGTATAAGGATGCTGGGGGAATAAAGTGCTAGGCTGTGATCGGAGATCAATTAACGCTTCAACGACCATTTGAATAGCGGCTGTGAATTAAAACTCGATGCAATTATGGTGATTGGATGAGAGACGTAACGAGGCAAACTGTATGGCTGACTGTATTAACATACCGACTGTATGTGGCTGACTGTATTCTCCCGGCCGGTGGCTGAGCGGACAGAACACTGGACACGTGATCCTGTGGTTCCGGGTTCGATCACGGGCGCCGGCGAGAAACAATGGGCAGAGTTTCTTTTATCGTGATGGGTCTATTACCCGCTAGAAGTAAATAGGTACCTGGGAGTTAGTCAGCTGTCACGGGCTGCTTCCTCGCGGGTGGAGGCCTGGTCGAGGACCGGGCCGCGGGGACACTAAGCCCCGTAATCATCTCACGATGATTACGGGGCTTAGTGTAATCATCAGCACGATGATTAACCGCAAGATAACCTAGTTGTGCTTGCGGGGTTGAGCTCTGGCTCTCTCGGCCCGGCTCTCAACTGTCAGTCAATCAACTTTTTTTTCACACACACACACACACACACACACACACACACACACACACACACACACACACACACACACACACACACACACACACACACACACACACACACACACACAAACACAGATCCCCAGGAAGCAGCCCGTAACAGCTGTCTAACTCCTAGGTTTCTGCTTACAGTTAGGTGAACAGGAGCATCAGTTTGAAAGAAACTCTGCCCATTTATTTCCGCCTCGGCCGGGAATTGAACCGGGGCCCTTACGACTACGACCCCCGAGCGCTGTTCACTCAGCCGTGAGACCCCTGTGTGTGTGTACTCACCTAGTTGTACTCACCTAGTTGTGTTTGCGGGGGTTGAGCTCTGGCTCTTTGGTCCCGCCTCTCAACCGTCAATCAACAGGTGTACAGATTCCTGAGCCTATCGGGCTCTATCATATCTACACTTGAAACTGTGTATGGAGTCAGCCTCCACCACATCTCTTCCTAATGCATTCCATTTGTCCACCACTCTGACACTAAAAAAGTTCTTCTAATATCTCTATGGCTCATTTGGGCACTCAGTTTCCACCTGTGTCCCCTTGTACGTGTTCCCCTTGTGTTAAATAGACTGTCTTTATCTACCCTATCAATTCCCTTCAGAATCTTGAATGTGGTGATCATGTCCTCCCTAACTCTTCTGTCTTCCAGCGAAGTGAGGTTTAATTCCCGTAGTCTCTCCTCGTAGCTCATACCTCTCAGCTCGGGTACTAGTCTGGTGGCAAACCTTTGAACCTTTTCCAGTTTAGTCTTATCCTTGACTAGATATGGACTCCATGCTGGGGCTGCATACTCCAGGATTGGCCTGACATATGTGGTATACAAAGTTCTGAATGATTTTTTACACAAGTTTCTGAATGCCGTTCGTATGTTGGCCAGCCTTGCATATGCCGCTGATGTTATCCGCTTGATGTGTGCTGCAGGAGACAGGTCTGGCGTGATATCAACCCCCAAGTCTTTTTCCTTCTCTGACTCCTGAAGAATTTCCTCTCCCAGATGATACCTTGTATCTGGCCTCCTGCTCCCTACACCTATCTTCATTACATTACATTTGGTTGGGTTAAACTCTAACAACCATTTGTTCGACCATTCTTTCAGCTTGTCTAGGTCTTCTTGAAGCCTCAAACAGTCCTCTTCTGTTTTAATCCTTCTCATAATTTTAGCATCGTCTGCAAACATTGAGAGAAATGAATCGATACCCTCTGGGAGATCATTTACATATATCAGAAACAAGATAGGACCGAGTACAGAGCCCTGTGGGACTCCTGTACTCACCTAGTTGTACTCACCTAGTTGTGTTTTGCGGGGGTTGAGCTCTGGCTCTTTGGTCCCGCCTCTCAACCGTCAATCAACAGGTGTACAGATTCATGAGCCTATCGGGCTCTGTCATATCTACCCTTGAAACTGTGTATGGAGTCAGCCTCCACCACATCACTTCCTAATGCATTCCATTTGTCAACCACTCTGACACTAAAAAAGTTCTTTCTAATATCTCTGTGGCTCATTTGGGCACTCAGTTTCCACCTGTGTCCCCTTGTGCGTGTTCCCCTTGTGTTAAATAGACTGTCTTTATCTACCCTATCAATCCCCTTCAGAATCTTGAATGTGGTGATCATGTCCCCCCTAACTCTTCTGTCTTCCAGCGAAGTGAGGTTTAATTCCCGTAGTCTCTCCTCGTAGCTCATACCTCTCAGCTCGGGTACTAGTCTGGTGGCAAACCTTTGAACCTTTTCCAGTTTAGTCTTATCCTTGACTAGATATGGACTCCATGCTGGGGCTGCATACTCCAGGATTGGCCTGACATATGTGGTATACAAAGTTCTGAATGATTCTTTACACAAGTTTCTGAATGCCGTTCGTATGTTGGCCAGCCTGGCATATGCCGCTGATGTTATCCGCTTGATATGTGCTGCAGGAGACAGGTCTGGCGTGATATCAACCCCCAAGTCTTTTTCCTTCTCTGACTCCTGAAGAATTTCCTCTCCCAGATGATACCTTGTATCTGGCCTCCTGCTCCCTACACCTATCTTCATTACATTACATTTGGTTGGGTTAAACTCTAACAACCATTTGTTCGACCATTCCTTCAGCTTGTCTAGGTCTTCTTGAAGCCTCAAACAGTCCTCTTCTGTTTTAATCCTTCTCATAATTTTAGCATCGTCCGCAAACATTGAGAGAAATGAATCGATACCCTCCGGGAGATCATTTACATATATCAGAAACAAGATAGGACCGAGTACAGAGCCCTGTGGGACTCCACTGGTGACTTCACGCCAATTGGAGGTCTCACCCCTCACCGTAACTCTCTGCTTCCTATTGCTTAGATACTCCCTTATCCACTGGAGCACCTTACCAGCTACACCTGCCTGTCTCTCCAGCTTATGTACCAGCCTCTTATGCGGTACTGTGTCAAAGGCTTTCCGACAATCCAAGAAAATGCAGTCCGCCCAGCCCTCTCTTTCTTGCTTAATCTGTGTCACCTGATCGTAGAATTCTATCAAGCCTGTAAGGCAAGATTTACCCTCCCTGAATCCATGTTGGCGATTTGTCACGAAGTCCCTTCTCTCCAGATGTGTTACCAGGTTTTTTCTCACGATCTTCTCCATCACCTTGCATGGTATACAAGTCAAGGACACTGGCCTGTAGTTCAGTGCCTCTTGTCTGTCGCCCTTTTTGTATATTGGGACCACATTCGCCGTCTTCCATATTTCTGGTAGGTCTCCCGTCTCTAGTGACTTACTATACACTATGGAGAGTGGCAGGCAAAGTGCCTCTGCACACTCTTTCAGTACCCATGGTGAGATCCCATCTGGACCAACAGCCTTTCTAACATCCAGATCCAGCAGGTGTCTCTTGACCTCCTCTCTCGTAATTTCGAACTCCTCCAAGGCCGCCTGGTTTACCTCCCTTTCTCCTAGCACAGTGACCTCACCCTGTTCTATTGTGAAGACCTCCTGGAACCTCTTGTTGAGTTCCTCACACACCTCTCTGTCATTCTCTGTATACCTGTCCTCGCCTGTTCTAAGTTTCAATACCTGTTCTTTCACTGTTGTTTTCCTTCTGATGTGACTGTGGAGTAGCTTTGGTTCAGTCTTGGCTTTGTTTGCTATATCATTTTCAAAATTTTTCTCTGCTTCTCTTCTCACCCTGACGTACTCATTCCTGGTTCTCTGGTATCTCTCTCTGCTTTCTGGTGTTCTGTTATTCCGGAAGTTCCTCCACGCCTTTTTGTTCAGTTTCTTTGCTTCCATACATGCCCTATTATACCATGGATTCTTCTGTTGCTTCTCGGATTTTTCCCTTTGGGCCGGGATGAACCTGTTTACTGCCTCCTGACACTTTTGGGTAACATAGTCCATCATACCCTGTACAGACTTGTCTCTGAGGTCTGTGTCCCAAGGTATTTCACTTAGGAAACTTCTCATCTGTTCATAATTCCCCTTTCGGTATGCCAGCCTTTTGATTCCTAGTTCTTTTTGGGGGGAGATAAGTCCTAGCTCTACCAGGTACTCAAAGTTCAATACACTGTGGTCACTCATTCCCAAGGGCGCTTCCATCTTAACTTCCCTTATATCCCATTCATTTAGGGTAAATATCAAATCAAGCATTGCTGGTTCATCTTCTCCTCTCATTCTTGTTGGTTCTTTGGTGTGCTGGCTTAGAAAGTTTCTTGTTGCCACGTCCAGCAGCTTAGCTCTCCATGTTTCTGGTCCTCCATGCGGGTCTCTGTTCTTCCAATCTATCTTCCCATGGTTGAAGTCTCCCATAATTAGTAGTCCAGATCCATTCCTGCTAGCAACAGAAGCTGCTCTTTCTATTATGTTAATGGTGGCCATGTTGTTTCTATCATATTCCTGTCTAGGTCTTCTGTCATTTGGTGGTGGATTATATATGACTGCGACTATAATTTTTTTCCCTCCATTTGTTACAGTACCTGCTATGTAGTCACTGAAACCTTCGCAGCCCTGAATATCCATCTCCTCAAAATCCCAGCCTTGTCTTACCAGCAGAGCTACACCACCCCCACCTCTTCCTTCCCTCTCTTTCCTCAAAACATAATAGTCCTGTGGGAACACTGCATTTGTTATCGTTTTCGTGATCTTTGTTTCTGTGAGGGCTATTATGTCTGGGTTTTCCTCTAGTACCAGTTCTCCAAGCTCATTTGCTTTATTTGTAATTCCATCTATGTTTGTGTACATCGCTTTGAGGCTCACTTTCTTCTGTCCCTTCTCAAATCGCCTCCTTGGTGAGTGTTCTGCTGGTGGGGGAGGCTGTTCCATGGGTGTGAGGACCTGTGAGGTGGATAACAGGGTCTCAGAGGATACTGGGATGAGGGGCGGGGGATCCAGTGAAGGGGGAGGGACAGGGAGGGTATGGGGTGAAAGGGGAGGGAGGACGGGAAGGAAAGGGGGGGAGGGAGGACTCGGGAGGAGGGGAGGGGTAGAAGGGCGGGGATTGGGTGGGGGGGGAGGGAGATTTTGCTGAACATTTGAGTGGGGGCAGGGAGGGTTTGGGGTAGGGGGGTTTTCTATGCAGTGGAGGGAGGCGGGGTTGTCCTCCCTTCTGGTGTTACTGGGTAGCTGGTTGTGGGTTCCCCCCTCGCCTCTGGGGGTGTTGGGTTGGGAGCTGTGACTTCCTGGTTTTCCCCTCTCGTCCTGCGCCTCTTCCTTGCTTCTGCCGCCTTCTGTGTGTGTGTGTGTGTGTGTGTGTGTGTGTGTGTGTGTGTGTGTGTGTGTGTGACTGACAGACTCAGTGACTGTTCAACTGATGAACTGTCACTGAGGTTGCCTGGACAAAACCAAACTTCATTTGTTAATTTCCAGCAATAAAGTGACCTGATTTTGTCCAGCTACGCAATTAAAAGATAAAATCACTCAAACACAACCAAAGTCCATAAAAAATATTTGTAGTCTGCATTTAATAATATAAAATATGTTTTTGAGCAACTAAATTCAGAGCCTGAGTTGTTCTTAAGACGTAAGGTACACTTATATGATGCAACTAATTGGTATAATCCTCGTAGAATTAATGAATAATAAAATTTCATTTGCACCAAGAAAGAACATTAAAAAAATATATATATAGTAAAAATTATAAAGAAATATCAAACAAAATCCTTATTCATTATTAATATATATATATATATATATATATATATATATATATATATATATATATATATATATATATATATATGTATATATATATATATATATATATATATATATATATATATATATATATATATATATATATATATATATATATATATATATATATATATATATATATATATATATATATATATATATATATATATTTATATATATATATATATATATATATATATATATATATATATATATATATATATATATTAGTCTTAGTAAGAAGTTAATGTATATGTGTTTTAATGCCATTAACGTTTCTACCTGAGACAGAGAACGTCTATATCCCCCCCCCCCCACGAGACAATTGTTCTGTGTAAACATTCTCTTGTGTAAAATCCTTGAAGATAGAGAGTGTCAAAGCCTGGGGCTTGAGAGCTAAGGCTTTACCGGCTCAAGCCTTGAGCCTCGGCCCGCTAGGATTGGAGTGAATATTAAATTGACGAAGTCCGCAGAGATTGTTGTGTATATAGATAGTGTATCCGCCCTGTCTAGATAGTGTATCCGGCGGTGCCCGGGTCTCTGTCTTTCTCTCCAGCCCTCTCTCTGAGCAACCCGGGTTCGATCCCGGGCGCCGGAGAGAAACAATGGGCAGAGTTTCTTTCACCCCTGATGCCCCTGTTACCTAGCAGTAAAAAGGTACCTGGGAGTTAGTCAGCTGTCACGGGCTGCTTCCTGGGGGTAGAGGCTTGGTCGAGGACTAGGCCGCGGGGACACTAAGCCCCGAAATCATCTCAAGATAACCTCAAGATAACCCGTCCTCTTAAAAATAACGTCACTTTTCGCTCGTATGCGCGCTATGGCCAAATTTAGACGTAATTTGAAATGAAATCGACTCACAAAAGTGACGTACTGTTCCGTTTTCTGTTTGAGTCGTCCGGCTTACTAGGCACTTTCAATTAACGTTTTTCATAACGTTTTGAAACTTTATGAGAATTTCCTGCCCACCTAACCTACCAGAGGACCCTTAACTTACTGTTCTTGAAAAAAAAAATCCCAAATTTATTTCCATTTTTTTTTTATTTTCAAATTACGTCCACTTTCGGCCAAACAGCCAAAAGCGACGTTATTTTTAAGAGGACAGGTTGAGAGAACAAACAATTCCAGCAAGCACACACACCCTAATGACCACTGTGGTATTTAAGCAATTCTTACTGACTTGCAACGTTGCAACAACATCATTTAAAAAAAAAAGGTTGTGATTAGGGTGTGTGTAAGTTGGTATAAGTTCAACTGAAAGACTTTTTTACAAAACTCTCCGGAAAACTAAACCCTCATTTCAATAGTCACATGAAGTTTCTGGGATTGGGAATAGGAGCTTACTTAAACAAGGATTCTCTTTTTATAGATGTATATATAAAATGATATTTGATTTGTTAATGGATTGATATAAACTTATATACAAGTTTATAAAAACTTATAAACTTATATTATATATACAAGTATATTATCCTTTTGTTCTTCGACAATTCTTAGTACTTGCAGGCGAGGAGTTACAATAACGTGGCTGAAATATGTTGACCAGACCACACACTAGAAGGTGAAGGGACGACGACGTTTCGGTCCGTCCTGGACCATTCTCAAGTCGACTGTGTTTAGGGAGGTTGTTGTTGTTGTTATAGATTTAACTACTCGGAACAAGTTCCAAGTAGCACGGGCTATGGTGAGCCCGTAACTTACCTGGCACAGGAGCGGGGTAAGTAGCACGGGCTATGGTGAGCCCGTAACTTACCTGGCACAGGAGCGGGGTAAGTAGCACGGGATATGGTGAGCCCGTAACTTACCTGGCACAGGAGCGGGGTAAGTAGCACGGGCTATGGTGAGCCCGTAACTTACCTGACACAGGAGCGGGGTAAGTAGCACGGGCTATGGCGAGCCCGTAACTTACCTGGCACAGGAGCGGGGTAAGTAGCACGGGATATGGCGAGCCCGTAGTGGACTTACCCGGCACAGGAGCAGGGTAAGTAGCACGGGATATGGCGAGCCCGTAGTGGACTTACCCGGCACAGAAGCAGGGCAAGTAGCACGGGATATGGCGAGCCCGTAGTGGACTTACCCGGCACAGGAGCAGGGCAAGTAGCACGGGATATGGCGAGCCCGTAGTGGACTTCCCTGACACAGGAGGATGAAGGAAGGAGGCGAAGGACAATAAATAGGCAAGTGAGAGGTGAGGAGAAGGAAATCTTAGAGGAAGAAAAAGCAAGGCAAAAAGTATACGAAAGATAAGGTGTAATAAAGGGGATAATAAGAATAGGAATAAGAACACAAGGAACAAAGGTAACTACAGGAGGCCTATTGGCCCATACGAGGCAGCAACTACTTATAACCACCCAATAAGAAAGGGAAGTAATAGGAATAAGAAGGGGGATGGTAATAGGAATAAGTAAAGGATCGTAAGAGAAAACAATTGAAAGAAAGAGAAAGAAGGAGAGATAAATGGAAGGCTAAGCTTATGTTAAGTCGCGTTTGTTGAGACGTGACCAAACATAAGCTTTGTTCATGTGTTCTTATTCCTATTACTATCCCTATTATTACCCCTCACCTTTCGTATACCAGACGCAGCCCACAACAGCTCACTGTAACTCGCAGGCACATATTTAGTGTTTCAAGGCATAAGATAATACTGATGCATGAAACCACATACTATACTATTATAAATATACAGGAACATAAGAGGTGTACCTGCCATTACTGTGTATATTTACATAATAATTGTGGTTTAAATAACATATGTGGTTCATTTGTGTAATATCGCTGCCTAAGACAGGGCGAGAGAGAGAGAGAGAGAGAGAGAGAGAGAGAGAGAGAGAGAGAGAGAGAGAGAGAGGAGAGAGAGAGAGAGAGAGAGAGAGAGAGAGAGAGAGAGAGAGAGAGAGAGAGAGAGAGAGAGAGAGAGAGAGAAAACAGCTTTATTCTATTTTGCATGAAACAATACTTTGAAAACAGCGGGATATTGGTTCAAAGACATATTTCCATTTCTTAAAGAAACACCCACACACACGCATGAAGCTCAATACCAGAGAACCTGTGCACCAGTATAGTGATGGCTCGGAGGCGGGACCAAAGAGACGAAGCTCAACTCCCCTTGCAAGCACAACTAGGTGAGAACACACACACACACACACACACACACACACACACACACACACACACACACACACACACACACACACACACACACACACACACACACACACACCACGAACACACAAACACAAACACACACGCACACAAACACACGTGCGAACACACAAAGATCCACATTCACACGCAAACACGCACGCAAACACGCACGCAAACACAGGCAATTCGTTAAGGTTCACAGATTTCCTACCAATCAAGTTTCGGACATAATTGAACAAAGTTTCGAGGAGTGAACGAAACAACCGGTCCTCTCGTGGTCGAAGAATCTGAAACACGAACGATGCATTCTGGCCACACACCATTATAGAGGATACGCTCTAGGACAACTGGCCACAAGAGTTGGGACTAGGACAACTGGCACAAGAGGTGGGACTAGGACAACTGGCCACAAGAGGTGGGACTAGGACAACTGACCACAAGAGGGTGGGACCAGGACAACTGGCCACAAGAGGTGGGACTAGGACAACTGGCCACAAGAGGTGGGACCAGGACAACTGGCCACAAGAGGTGGGACCAGGACAACTGACCACAAGAGGTGGGACTAGGACAACTGACCACAAGAGGTGGGACCAGGACAACTGGCCACAAGAGGTGGGACTAGGACAACTGGCCACAAGAGGTGGGACCAGGACAGCTGGCCACAAGAGGGTGGGACCAGGACAACTGGCCACAAGAGGTGGGACCAGGACAACTGGCCACAGGAGGTGGGACCAGGACAACTGGCCACAAGAGGTGGGACCAGGACAACTGGCCACAAGAGGTGGGACCAGGACAACTGGCCACAAGAGGTGGGTCCAGGACAACTGGCCACAAGTTTGGGTCCAGGAAAACTGGCCACAAGAGGTAGGACCAGGACAACTGGCCACAAGAGGTGGGACCAGGACAACTGGCCACGAGAGGTGGGACAGGACAACTGGCCACAGGAGGTGGGACCAGGACAACTGGCCACAAGAGGTGGGTCCAGGACAACTGGCCACAAGAGGTGGGTCCAGGACAACTGGCCACAAGAGGTAGGACCAGGACAACTGGCCACAAGAGGTGGGTCCAGGACAACTGGCCACAAGACGTAGGACCAGGACAACTGGCCACAAGAGGTGGGACCAGGACAACTGGCCACAAGAGGTAGGACCAGGACAACTGGCCACAAGAGGTGGGACCAGGACAACTGGCCACAAGAGTTAGGACCAGGACAACTGGTCACAAGTGGTGGGACCAGGACACCTGGCCACAAGAGGTGGGTCAAGGACAACGGGCCACAAGAGGTGGGTCCAGGACAATTGGCCACAAGAGGTGGGACTAGGACAACTGTCCACAAGAGGTGGGTCCAGGACAACTGACCACAAGAGGTGGGACCAGGACAACTGGCCACAAGAGGTGGGACCAGGACAACTGGCCACAAGAGGTGGGACCAGGACAACTGGCCACAAGAGGTGGGTCCAGGACAACTGGCCACAAGAGGTGGGACTAGGACAACTGGCCACAAGAGGTGGGACCAGGACAACTGGCCACAAGAGGTGGGACCAGGACAACTGGCCACAAGAGGTGGGACCAGGACAACTGGCCACAAGAGGTGGGTCCAGGACAACTGGCCACAAGCGGTGGGACTAGGACAACTGGCCACAAGAGGTGGGACCAGGACAACTGGCCACAAGAGGTAGGACCAGGACAACTGGCCACAGGAGGTGGGCCAGGACACCTGACCACAAGAGGTGGGTCCAGGACAACTGGCCACAAGAGGTGGGTCCAGGACAACTGGCCACAAGAGGTGGGACCAGGACAACTGGCCACAAGAGGTGGGTCCAGGACAACTGGCCACAAGAGGTAGGACCAGGACAACTGGCCACAAGAGGTGGGACCAGGACAACTGGCCACAAGAGGTGGGACCAGGACAACTGACCACAAGAGGTGGGTCCAGGACAACTGGCCACAAGAGGTGGGACCAGGACAACTGACCACAAGAGGTGGGTCCAGGACAACTGGCCACAAGAGGTGGGACCAGGACAAATTGCCACAAGAGGTGGGACCAGGACAACTGACCACAAGAGGTGGGTCCAGGACAACTGGCCACAAGAGGTGGGTCCAGGACAACTGGCCACAAGAGGTGGGACCAGGACAACTGGCCACAAGAGGTGGAACCAGGACAACTGACCGCAAGAGGTGGGTCCAGGACAACTGGCCACAAGAGGTGGGACCAGGACAACTGGCCACAAGAGGTGGGTCCAGGACAACTGGCCACAAGAGGTGGGACCAGGACAACTGACCACAAGAGGTGGGTCCAGGACAACTGGCCACAAGAGGTGGGACCAGGACAACTGACCACAAGAGGTGGGTCCAGGACAACTGGCCACAAGAGGTGGGACCAGGACAACTGGCCACAAGAGGTGGGACCAGGACAAATTGCCACAAGAGGTGGGACCAGGACAACTGACCACAAGAGGTGGGTCCAGGACAACTGGCCACAAGAGGTGGGTCCAGGACAACTGGCCACAAGAGGTGGGACCAGGACAACTGGCCACAAGAGGTGGGACCAGGACAACTGGCCACAAGAGGTGGGTCCAGGACAACTGGCCACAAGAGGTGGGTCCAGGACAACTGGCCACAAGAGGTGGGTCCAGGACAACTGGCCACAAGAGGTGGGTCCAGGACAACTGGCCACAAGAGGTGGGTCCAGGACAACTGGCCACAAGAGGTGGGACCAGGACAACTGGCCACAAGAGGTGGGTCCAGGACAACTGACCACAAGAGGTGGGTCCAGAACAACTGGCCACAAGAGGTGGGACCAGGACACCTGACCACAAGAGGTGGGACCAGGACAACTGGCCACAAGAGGTGGGACCAGGACAACTGGCCACAAGAGGTAGGACCAGGACAACTGGCCACAAGAGGTGGGACCAGGACAACTGGCCACAAGAGGTGGGACCAGGACAACTGGCCACAAGAGGTGGGACCAGGACAACTGGCCACAAGAGGTGGGACCAGGACACCTGGCCACAAGAGGTGGGACCAGGACAACTGGCCACAAGAGGTGGGACCAGGACAACTGGCCACAAGAGGTGGGTCCAGGACAACTGGCCACAAGAGGTGGGACCAGGACAACTGGACACAAGAGGTAGGTCCAGGACAACTGGCCACAAGAGGTGGGTCCAGGACAACTGGCCACAAGACGTAGGACCAGGACAACTGGCCACAAGAGGTGGGACCAGGACAACTGGCCACAAGAGGTAGGACCAGGACAACTGGCCACAAGAGGTGGGACCAGGACAACTGGCCACAAGAGTTAGGACCAGGACAACTGATCACAAGTGGTGGGACCAGGACACCTGGCCACAAGAGGTGGGTCAAGGACAACGGGCCACAAGAGGTGGGTCCAGGACAATTGGCCACAAGAGGTGGGACTAGGACAACTGTCCACAAGAGGTGGGTCCAGGACAACTGACCACAAGAGGTGGGACCAGGACAACTGGCCACAAGAGGTGGGACCAGGACAACTGGCCACAAGAGGTGGGACCAGGACAACTGGCCACAAGAGGTGGGTCCAGGACAACTGGCCACAAGAGGTGGGACTAGGACAACTGGCCACAAGAGGTGGGACTAGGACAACTGGCCACAAGAGGTAGGACCAGGACAACTGGCCACAAGAGGTGGGACCAGGACAACTGGCCACAAGAGTGGGTCCAGGACAACTGGCCACAAGCGGTGGGACCAGGACAACTGGCCACAAGAGGTGGGACCAGGACAACTGGCCACAAGAGGTGGGACCAGGACAACTGGCCACAAGAGGTGGGTCCAGGACAACTGGCCACAAGAGGTGGGTCCAGGACAACTGGCCACAAGAGGTGGGTCCAGGACAACTGGCCACAAGAGGTGGGACCAGGACAACTGGCCACAAGAGGTGGGTCCAGGACAACTGGCCACAAGAGGTGGGACCAGGACAACTGGCCACAAGAGGTGGGACCAGGACAACTGGCCACAAGAGGTGGGACCAGGACAACTGGCCACAAGAGGTGGGTCCAGGACAACTGGCCACAAGAGGTGGGACCAGGACAACTGACCACAAGAGGTGGGTCCAGGACAACTGGCCACAAGAGGTGGGACCAGGACAACTGGCCACAAGAGGTGGGACCAGGACAAATTGCCACAAGAGGTGGGACCAGGACAACTGACCACAAGAGGTGGGACCAGGACAACTGGCCACAAGAGGTGGGTCCAGGACAACTGGCCACAAGAGGTGGGACCAGGACAACTGGCCACAAGAGGTGGAACCAGGACAACTGACCGCAAGAGGTGGGTCCAGGACAACTGGCCACAAGAGGTGGGACCAGGACAACTGGCCACAAGAGGTGGGTCCAGGACAACTGGCCACAAGAGGTGGGACCAGGACAACTGGCCACAAGAGGTGGGTCCAGGACAACTGGCCACAAGAGGTGGGACCAGGACAACTGGCCACAAGAGGTGGGTCCAGGACAACTGGCCACAAGAGGTGGGACCAGGACAACTGGCCACAAGAGGTGGGACTAGGACAACTGGCCACAAGAGGTGGGACCAGGACAACTGGCCACAAGAGGTGGGTCCAGGACAACTGGCCACAAGAGGTGGGTCCAGGACAACTGGCCACAAGAGGTGGGACCAGGACAACTGGCCACAAGAGGTGGGACCAGGACAACTGGCCACAAGAGGTGGGTCCAGGACAACTGGCCACAAGAGGTGGGACCAGGACAACTGGCCACAAGAGGTGGGTCCAGGACAACTGGCCACAAGAGGTGGGTCCAGGACAACTGGCCACAAGAGGTGGGTCCAGGACAACTGGCCACAAAAGGTGGGACCAGGACAACTGACCACAAGAGGTGGGTCCAGGACAACTGACCACAAGAGGTGGGTCCAGAACAACTGGCCACAAGAGGTGGGACCAGGACACCTGACCACAAGAGGTGGGACCAGGACAACTGGCCACAAGAGGTAGGGCCAGGACAACTGGACACAAGAGGTAGGACCAGGACACCTGGCCACAAGAGGTGGGACCAGGACAACTGGCCACAGGAGGTGGGACCAGGACAGCTGGCCACAAGAGGTGGGACCAGGACAACTGGCCACAAGAGGTGGGACCAGGACAGCTGGCCACAAGAGGTGGGACCAGGACAACTGGCCACAAGAGGTGAGACCAGGACAACTGACCACAAGAGGTGGGTCCAGGACAACTGGCCACAAGAGGTGGGACCAGGACAACTGACCACAAGAGGTGGGTCCAGGACAACTGGCCACAAGAGGTGGGACCAGGACAACTGACCACAAGAGGTGGGTCCAGGACAACTGGACACAAGAAGTAGGACCAGGACAACTGGCCACAAGAGGTGGGACCAGGACAACTGGCCACATGAGGTGGGACTAGGACAACTGGCCACAAGAGGTGGGTCCAGGACAACTGGCCACAAGAGGTGGGACCAGGACAACTGGCCACAAGAGGTGGGACCAGGACAACTGGCCACAAGAGGTGGGACCAGGACAACTGACCACAAGAGGTGGGTCCAGGACAACTGGCCACAAGAGGTTGGACCAGGACAACTGGCCACAAGAGGTGGGACTAGGACAACTGGCCACAAGAGGTGGGACCAGGACAACTGACCACAAGAGGTGGGTCCAGGACAACTGGCCACAAGAGGTGGGACCAGGACAACTGGCCACAAGAGGTGGGACCAGGACAACTGGCCACAAGAGGTCTGACCAGGACAACTGGCCACAAGAGGTGGGACCAGGACAACTTGACACAAGAGGTTGGACCAGGACAACTGGCCACAAGAGGTGGGACCAGGACAACTGGCCACAAGAGTTGGGACCAGGACAACTGGCCACAAGAGGTGGGTCCAAGACAACTGGCCACAAGAGGTGGGACCAGAACAACTGGCCACAAGAGGTGGGACCAGGACAACTGGCCACAAGAGGTAGGACCAGGACAACTGGCCACAAGAGGTGGGTCCAGGACAACTGGCCACAAGAGGTGGGACCAGGACAACTGACCACAAGAGGTGGATCCAGGACAACTGGCCACAAGAGGTAGGACCAGGACAACTGGCCACAAGAGGTGGGTCCAGGACAACTGGCCACAAGAGGTGGGTCCAGGACAACTGGCCACAAGAGGTGGGACTAGGACAACTGGCCACAAGAGGTGGGACCAGGACAACTGGCCACAAGAGGTGGGACTAGGACAACTGGCCACAAGAGGTGGGACCAGGACACCTGGCCACAAGAGGTGGGTCCAGGACAACTGGCCACAAGAGGTGGGACTAGGACAACTGGCCACAAGAGGTGGGACCAGGACAACTGGCCACAAGAGGTGGGTCCAGGACAACTGGCCACAAGAGGTGGACCAGGACACCTGGCCACAAGAGGTGGGACAAGGACAACTGGCCACAAGAGGTGGGACCAGGAGAACTGGCCACAAGAGGTGGGACCAGGACACCTGGCCACAAGAGGTGGGTCCAGGACAACTGGACACAAGAGGTGGGACCAGGACAACTGGCCACAAGAGGTGGGACCAGGACACCTGGCCACAAGAGGTGGGACCAGGACAACTGGCCACAAGAGGTGGGACCAGGACAACTGGCCACAAGAGGTGGGACTAGGACACCTGGCCACAAGAAGTGAGTCCAGGACAACTGGCCACAAGAGGTGGGACTAGGACAACTGGCCACAAGAGGTGGGACCAGGACAACTGGCCACAAGAGGTGGGACCAGGACAACTGGCCACAAGAGGTGGGACCAGGACACCTGGCCACAAGAGGTGGGACTAGGACAACTGGCCACAAGAGGTGGGACCAGGACAACTGGCCACAAGAGGTGGGACCAGGACACCTGGCCACAAGAGGTGGGTCCAGGACAACTGGCCACAAGAGGTGGGACCAGGACAACTGGCCACAAGAGGTGGGACCAGGACAACTGGCCACAAGAGGTGGGACTAGGACAACTGGCCACAAGAGGTGGGACCAGGACAACTGGCCACAAGAGGTGGGTCCAGGACAACTGGCCACAAGAGGTAGGACCAGGACAACTGGCCACAAGAGATGGGACTAGGACAACTGGCCACAAGAGGTGGGACCAGGACAACTGGCCACAAGAGGTGGGACTAGGACAACTGGCCACAAGAGGTGGGACTAGGACAACTGGCCACAAGAGGTGGGACCAGGACAACTGGCCACAAGAGGTGGGACTAGGACAACTGGCCACAAGAGGTGGGACCAGGACAACTGGCCACAAGAGGTGGGACCAGGACAACTGGCCACAAGAGGTGGGACTAGGACAACTGGCCACAAGAGGTGGGACCAGGACACCTGGCCACAAGAGGTGGGACCAGGACACCTGGCCACAAGAGGTGTGACCAGGACACCTGGCCACAAGAGGTGGGGCCAGGACAACTGGCCACAAGAGGTAGGACTAGGACACCTGGCCACAAGAGGTAGGACCAGGACAACTGG
Organism: Procambarus clarkii; assembly: GCF_020424385.1. Lineage (NCBI taxonomy): Eukaryota > Metazoa > Arthropoda > Malacostraca > Decapoda > Cambaridae > Procambarus > Procambarus clarkii. The sequence continues at coordinate 4,713 of NW_025566593.1, read as the reverse complement.
CGACAAGAGGTGGGACTAGGACAACTGGCCACAAGAGGTGGGTCCAGGACAACTGGCCACAAGAGGTGGGACCAGGACAACTGGCCACAAGAGGTGGGACTAGGACAACTGGCCACAAGAGGTGGGTCCAAGACAACTGGCCACAAGAGGTGGGACTAGGACAACTGGCCATAAGAGGTGGGACCAGGACAACTGGCCACAAGAGGTGGGACTAGGACAACTGGCCACAAGAGGTGGGTCCAAGACAACTGGCCACAAGAGGTGGGACTAGGACAACTGGCCACAAGAGGTGGGTCCAGGACAACTGGCCACAAGAGGTGGGGCTAGGACAACAGAGGAAGAAGAGGACAAGAGCGGCTCCTGGACCTTGATTCACGAAGCTCCATGTATTTCCTCGTAAGTGAGTGTGCTACGAAGGCTCTTAAGTATTGCCTAAGAACGTTGCTACGTCCAATTCAGAAGGATATACTTACGAAGATTTTAGCAACTTCACTTAAGTGTCGCTAGATGTCACTAGGGCTTTTTGTTTGGCCAATCAGAGAGAATTTTTCATCTTACAGCTGTAGCCAATCACGACGCTGGCATATCGGAGCTTGTCCGTGTTCACTTGTCATCTATTTACGTTGAATTTTCTTATAAAATTAATATATTTCGAAGTGAAACTATGTTTTTTCAACTTCTTCAGTCAGCACCAACATTGTTGTAAACAAATATGTTACATTTTTTGTTTACCGACATAATTCTAAGAGATGTTGTGTAGCTTCCCTTGTCGCTCCCAAGACTTGAGAAGCGATGGTATTTATTTACGTATTTATTTACCCAAGGGCCACTAACTGTCTAGTGGCCTCGACGAGGACAGAAAGCCGGCGGCTTGTTAAAGGTCCGGCCAATTGGTCTAATGATATTTAGTAGCTGGATTTTGGCATTTACGGCTTCAGCGGGTAGGCGGTTCCATGGGTTTATAACCATATGGTTGAAAAAACATCTGTTTTTAGTCCTAATTGAGAGGACATACTCTCCAACACTATATCTGTGATTGCCCTGTTATCAGTGACTTCAGACCAAATGGTGTGAGGTACTTTGAGCTCTGTAGTTATATCATACATTCAGTAATATTGGAAGATATTCTTGTGCTGTCCCCAGATTTTGCCAGTGGGAGGCTAATATATATTATTACCAGTATTATCCTTATTAAATCATAAATGTTAACCATGGATCATTAAGATCTCATATTGATATGTAATGTTGACCAGACTACATACCAGAAGATGTAAAGACGACGACAATGTTAATAATACTTTAATTCTGTTGAATCATTATATTATGCAGTATGCATAAATTGTTCACTTCTTTGGATGGACAGTAGAAATAATAGTTTAAACAACCCATAAATATTTGTTGCATTATATTTTTTTTATTTAAATAACTGGATCAATATTGTTACAGCTGACAGGATTTGTTTTACTCACAGGTGAATTATCTGTTAAAATTAAATTAAGTTTATTGTTACGCACTCAATGGTGCTACACACCCGGCTTGGTGCCTTCTTTTGATAATTATTGTTACACACAGTCAAATTGTGTATCAGGAAGAGGTCTTGGACCCCTGCTTCCCCCCCTCTCTTTTTTAACAGGTCATAATAGTCCATATAGTCATAACTATAACTATAGGCCTAAGTATTTAATGACAAAAGTTTTTGACATTTTTACCCTTCTTTACCTAACCTCATTTGTTCATCATATTTTTCTTTTATGTATCACCCAGATTTAATTAAAAAATATAACCAAACAAATTAAAAATAGGTATGTATAGCTAAGGTACACCCCTAGCTTTACTTATTGCTAGGTGAACAGGGGCATTTGGTGATAGTAAATGCTCCCACCAGCCCGGGCTCATCACCTTCTCTCATATATCATGTTCACCAGCGTTTATTTACTTAATAACTACTGGTATAATATCGTGCTATTATAAAACTAATTCTAATATCATAAAAGACATATTTACTACAAGCTTCAAGCCGAGAATGCATATATAGCTAACACGAAGGACTCCTTCTTCAAGACTCGCCAACAAAAAATGTTAGTTTATAGTGAAATCGATCCTCCGTGTTGTGTAGTAGAGAAAAATTGAGTTATATCCAGTTTACGTAACGCTACGAGTGGTAGTGGGACGGAACGTACTTATGAAGATTTTCATACTTAGATGCTTACCTGAATACCGACGTAGCCGCTACGAAGATGCTAAGAAAGAAAACGTTCGTAAGTACGAACGTAACAGCTTCGTGAATCTGAAACTCACCAAGACAGAGAGCGCGCTCATCTCTCTCTCTCTCTCTCTCTCTCTCTCTCTCTCCTCTCTCTCCTCTCTCTCTCTCTCTCTCTCTCTCTCTCCTCTCTCTCTCTCTCTCTCTCTCTCTCTCTCTCTCTCTCTCTCTCTCTCTCTCTCTCTCTCTCTCCTCTCTCTCTCTCTCTCTCTCTCTGATGATGATAATAATGTTAATGTCTTCACCCACAATACCTCCGTATTTCTTACCTATCTTCCTCTTCCATTTGCTGCCAATTAAGCTCCATTATATTCCCCATTTTATTCCCTTTCCTTCTATTCCACTCATTTATCATCCATTTTCCCTAGTCCCAAATTCCTTCCCACGATGTCCATTCTTCCCCAGAAGTTTCCCTGCCAAGCTTAATATTCGCCAGTCTCAGTTCCCTTCAAGAATTTTCCCGTTTCCCCCATTAGACTTGATTTATTTTCCCTATAAATGCCCCTTTGTTCTGCCTTAAATTCCTCCCTTTGAACCCCTTAACCCCTTATCCCATGGCTGCTAACCCCCCCCCCTCCCGCCTCAGTGGTTTCGTATTCTAATTTTCCCTATTCTCTGTGTTTGTAATGTTCCCTATTTTACATTGGACCAATTAGCCCTCACTTCAGACCCCTCATTTCAGACCCCTCACTTCAGACCCCTCACCTCAGACCCCTCACTTCAGACCCTCACCCCTCACTTCAGACCCCTCACCTCAGACCCCTCACTTCAGACCCCACTTCAGACCCCTCACCTCAGACCCCTCACTTCAGACCCTCACTTCCGACCCCTCACTTCAGACCCCTCACTTCAGACCCCTCACTTCAGACCCTCACTTCAGACCCTCACTTCCGACCCCTCACCTCAGACCCCTCACTTCAGACCCCTCACTTCAGACCCCTCACTTCAGACCCCTCACCTCAGACCCCTCACTTCAGACCCCTCACTTCAGACCCCTCACTTCAGACCCCTCACTTCAGACCCCTCACTTCAGACCCCTCACCTCAGACCCCTCACTTCAGACCCCTCACTTCAGACCCCACTTCAGACCCCTCACTTCAGACCCCTCACCTCAGACCCTCACTTCAGACCCCTCACCCCTCACTTCAGACCCCCACCTCACAGACCCCTCACTTCAGACCCCTCACCTCAGACCCCTCACTTCAGACCCTCACCCTCACTTCAGACCCCTCACCTCAGACCCCTCACTTCAGACCCCCTCACTTCAGACCCCTCACTTCAGACCCCTCACTTCAGGCTCAGACCCCTCACTTCAGACCCCTCACCTCAGACCCCTCACCTCAGACCCCTCACCTCAGACCCCTCACTTCAGACCCCTCACTTCAGACCCCTCACTTCAGACCCCTCACCTCAGACCCTCACTTCAGACCCCTCACTTCAGACCCCTCACTTCAGACCCTCACTCAGACCCCTCACTTCAGACCCCTCACTTCAGACCCCCACCTCACTTCAGACCCCTCACCTCAGACCCCTCACTTCAGACCCCTCACCTCAGACCCCTCACTTCAGACCCCTCACTTCAGACCCCTCACTTCAGACCCCTCACCTCAGACCCTTCAGACCCCTCACTTCAGACACCTCACTTCAGACCCCTCACTTCAGACCCCTCACTTCAGACCCCTCACCTCAGACCCCTCACTTCAGACCCCTCACTTCAGACCCCTCACCTCAGACCCCTCACTTCAGACCCTGACTTCAGACCCCTCACTTCAGACCCCTCACCTCAGACCCCTCACTTCAGACCCCTCACCTCAGACCCCTCACTTCAGACCCCTCACTTCAGACCCCTCACCTCAGACCCCTCACTTCGCGACCCCCTCACTTCAGACCCCTCACCTCAGACCCCTCACTTCAGACCCCTCACCTCAGACCCCCACTCACTTCAGACCCCTCACTTCAGACCCCTCACTTCAGACCCCTCACTTCAGACCCCTCACCTCAGACCCCTCACCTCAGACCCCTCACTTCAGACCCCTCACTTCAGACCCCTCACCTCAGACCCTCAACTTCCGACCCCTCACTTCAGACCCCTCACCTCAGACCCCTCACTTCAGACCCCTCACTTCAGACCCCTCACCTCAGACCCCTCACTTCAGACCCCTCACTTCAGACCCCTCACTTCAGACCCCTCACCTCAGACCCCTCACTTCCGACCCCTCACTTCAGACCCCTCACTTCCCGACCCCTCACCTCAGACCCTCACTTAGTCGACCCCTCATTCAGACCCTCACTTCAGACCCCTCACTTCAGACCCCTCACTTCAGACCCCTCACCTCAGACCCCTCACTTCAGACCCCTCACCTCAGAGACCCCTCACTTCAGACCCCTCACTTCAGACCCCTCACTTCAGACCCCTCACCTCAGACCCCTCACCTCAGACCCCTCACTTC
>NW_025566591.1:0-33764 GCF_020424385.1 Procambarus clarkii | reverse complement strand
GTACTTCACCGTCACCTCATCCCCGGCTATATAGGATGCAGCAAGAAACTTTGTACTCATTCCAACTCGGCCTCTGACAATGTCAGCAAGAGTCAATGAAACGCATCTCGTAGCGTCAGGTCAAATAAAACTGTATAAATTAACTTTGGAGATTTTATTTTTCAACTTCCTTCTCACGTGAAGAAAAATGAAAAGAAAATAGAGAAGAATTGCCCTAGAATCAATGATCTCTCCCTTTTCGGTCACACACACACACACACACACACACACACACACACACACACACACACACACACACACACACACACACACACACACACACACACACACACACACACACACACACACACACAATAATAATAATAAAACAATATACCACAAAAGCAGGACACAAGGTGCAGGTATCCCCCGATATTTTCCTGGGGATAAAGAGAACGAAGCGGCATTAGACTCCAGAGACGTCGTCGGAAGGGACAGATCAACAGGATAAATGTTTTCGTGGAACAGAATAAAAAGCTTGAAAATTGAGCTCAACATCCCAGAGATTCTTATTTTAATTTTTGCTGAGATTATATATATATATACATTCATTCAGCCTGAATGGTCCCCAGACTATATACAACTGAAAATCACACCCCAGAAGTGACTCGAACCCATACTGCCAGGAGCAACGCAACTGGTATGTACAGGGACGCTTAATCCGCTTGACCATCACGACCGGACAAATGGAGCTTCGGCTATCACTTCCTTTTGTCCGGTCGTGATGGTCAAGCGGATTAAGGCGTCCCTGTACATACCAGTTGCGTTGCTCCTGGCAGTACGGGTTCGAGTCACTTCTGGGGTGTGAGTTTTCAGTTATATATATATATATATATATATATATATATATATATATATATATATATATATATATATATATATATATATATATATATATATATAAAACCTAGAAGGGGTACCACCTCTGTTGCAAGTGTAGGGACCCATAGCCTCAGAGAAGAAAATAAAGAGTACTCAGAGAAGACCTTGTGGATCCTCACTGAACACTTTGATATTTTCTTCTCCTACCACCCCTATTCTTTTGGTATGTGTGTATATTTATCTAACTTTATTTGAAAATGTCATTACACAAAAACGTTACAATATTGATTACATGCAGGGTACAAGGCTGCTTGTCACAAGTTGAACCGCTCCTCCAGCTCCTCAGATGGCAGGCAGGAACCATGGACACAGTGAGAATTTCCTCTCTGAATTGCCACACTAAGGCGATGGAAAAGAAAATTGGCAGCTCTAGGGTCTCTAGTTGCTTCTATTAGCTTAGACCCCAACTCCTTCAAAAAGCTAGCAGCACTTTTACCCCAGGCACCAAGTGTCTCTGAAGCAATGGGGACAAAATTGTAGTGGTGCTCAAGGTCTCTGTATATATATCTGTATATATCTGTATATATATATATATATATATATATATATATATATATATATATATATATATATATATATATATATATATATATATATATATATATATATATATATAAAAACTGAATAGAGTTTTAAGAAGTTTGAAAGACTCTCTTTTGATTATACTAAATTACTGGCAACTGGCTCTAAGCCTGGCATCTTATATGGGTTACCTAAAGTTCATAAAACAGGTATACCGATTCGTCCTATTTTATCAGCGATTGGCACTTTTAATTATAAACTGGCTAAGTTTCTGGTTCCATTATTAGAACCATTAACGCATAATGAATTTACTGTGAGAAATTCTCAGGATTTTGTAAAAGAACTTTCCTCTTTAAATTTTGAGTTCCCAACTATAATGGCCAGTTTCGATGTTGAATCACTTTTTACTAATATTCCTCTGTTGGAAACCATTGCTATCTGTGTAAGTCAATTATTTGCTGGCACTAACTTAGTGTCTGGATTTGTAGTAAAATAATCAGACGACTGTTAGAAACAGCAGTTAAAGACTCCATCTTTATGTTTAATAATATTTATTATAAACAAATTGATGGAGTAGCAATGGGGTCTCCTTTAGGTCCTGCACTGGCTAATGCTTTTTTGAGTTTTCACGAAATAAATTGGCTTGATAATTGTCCTTCGGCCTTTAAACCAGTCTTGTACAGGAGATATGTAGATGACACTTTTTTGTTGTTTAGGGACCAATGTCATATTGAGAAATTTAGAGAGTACCTTAATGCACAACATAGTAATATACGGTTTACTGCAGAGTGTGAAGTTGATAATTCATTGTCGTTTCTTGATGTAAAAGTGAATAACCTTAATGGGTTCAACACTAATGTTTTTAGGAAACCAACCTTTACTGGTTTAGGTTTAAATTTTAATTCCTTTGTTCCTGATATTTTTAAGAAAAATGCAATTAACACGCTACTGAATAGGGCCATTGTTTTATGTTCTAATTGGAATAACTTTGATCAGGAAATTAATTTTCTTGTGAATTTTTTTTCAAATAATGGTTATCCTTTGCATATGGTTTATACTTTCATAAGGAATTTCTTAAATAAGAAGTTTCACCCATCGTGTAGGATTACTACAGTGGAAAGGGATCTTAAATATATTAAATTACCATTTTATGGCAGTATTAGCTTTTCTGTAAGGAGTCGTTTGAGGATACTGTTGCAGCAGTGTTATACTCAAGTAGACTTTAGATTTATTTTTGTCAACACAAATACCATAGGCTCTTATTTTAAATTTAAAGATAAAGTGCCTACCCCCTTGTGCTCAAATGTCGTATATATGTATAATTGTTCCAGCTGTAATGCTGGATATGTCGGGAGTTCCATTCGGAACTTTAAGATTAGGATACTTGAGCACCGGGGATTATCTCTTAGGACTTGGTTACCATTGTCTAAACCAGCATTTTCGGAGATTAGAAACCATTGTTATGAGTTTGATCATTCTCTGCTGGAATCTGATTTTAAAATTCTGGACACGTGTATGAATGGCCAGTCAGATTTGAGAGTAATGGAATCCTTATATATAAAGGAGCGGCGGCCTCTGTTAAATAGCAACCTTTCAGCTGTTCAATTGTACACTGTATAGTGCACAGTAGGCCCTGTAATTTGATTTTTAGTTCATTTTGGTAGTTTAATTTTTTGTTTAGTTTACCATGTCTTTGCCCTTTCTTACTTATTTAAAGTCTTGACATTGTACATTAATATAATCTTTTATTTAGGATATATAATACATTTTTTGGTATTTAATTATATTTAATATTTGAGTTTTTATAAGATTTTAGTTAGTACTTTATAATTGTCGTTTATTCTGTTTGTATTTTACATACATTTTTTGTAGATTTGTAGTCATTATATAAATATTTGTTATAGTGTTTAGTATATATGTGTTTGGTATCAAGTTTCACTTTTGATCACTTCACGTAAGTTTAATAGAATGGTTTGTTTTAGTAGTTATAAATTTCATCTTGTAGTTTAATGGATTTTAAATTAGTTTTAATATATGTGACAGGTAATAAGTTTCATTTGTATTGATCACTTTAAGTGCGCTTAAGTGTTTTGTTTTTTAAACATTTTCCTTTCTTTGATAGGCAATTATATTCAGTATGAGTTCTTTGTTTACCAGCTATTTGATTGTGATTTCTGTTTTTTCTTTTAGATCTGATGATGAATACGAGAAGTATTCGAAACGTTATGCATTTTAAAGTAAAGTTTCTGAAACAAGATGGTCAGTATATCCCTGGTTTTCCTATTTATCTTAAAATTAAGATTCCCGAAGGGAACATCGATCATATATATATATATATATATATATATATATATATATATATATATATATATATATATAATGTCAGTTGTATTCTGAATTTGAAATTTGTTTTAAATTTTACTTTGAAGTTTATGCTCATTTTTTTTTTTTTGCTGAGGTTTATATTTAATTTTTTTCTGTTGTATTCTGTATTTAGATTTTGTTCAAAATTAAATATCATTTGCTATATTACGTGTCACTAATTTTGTTCACTTATGGGCAATATAAATAATATTTTCTGTACTGATGTTAATCTGTGTTTTACAGTGTAATTGTTTATAAATATATATTTTTAATAATTTGATGATGATTATTATTTTTGTATATTACGTCAAGAACTAACAACTGACGTCCATCACTGCATCAGGGATAGATTATTACTGATGTCTATCACTGCTCCAGTGAGAGGTTCTAAGACGCGAATCTAAGAATCTCTAAGAGATAATTACAGACGTCAATCACACCTGCAGTGTTCTTGCCCTGGTGATGACTATAGGGTATACTAAATACAGTGATGACAATAGTAAGTAGTGATGATGGATGTTATGATTGTTGGAAATTTCCAACACTAATACAATACTATTGTATTACAATAAATTAGTATTAAAATATACTAACTACTGTAGTTACTAAAAACTTACTAACAGTAATGTTCACATGAACTAACTATTATATCTGCATAGGGATACTGGAATTCTTACGAAACCAAGCACCAGTATTGCGTCAGATTATACCTAGTTAAACACATTTATATTCAGTGTGTTAGAGAATTAAATGTGATTCTCTAAAATCATCAGTATTCCGTGTGATAATTATTTATGGATAACATAACTCCCAAATAATTCTAAATCGAGAGTTTTTAGTTACAATTGTTATCAAGTAATAATTTACCGTCACGCGTGAATGCCATGGAGAAAACTAAAATCTTCTCCATTTCTTGTTTACTACCATAAGACGAGAAAGTAATAATATTTAACTCCCTAGAATTACAACCCAGTCTTTATTAAAGTATTTCAGCCACAATTGCGCGAAATATTATTCGTGATAAATAATTTCTGTGGTGAATGCGGGACACGATTGGAGAGGAGGGAGAAGCCATTGTGGATCGAGACGCCATTGTGTGTGGCGCGGAAGTCTCGTGTTGCGGAATTGAGCAACAAGGTCGTGGCGTCAGAGTCTGAGACACGTGACGTTGAGATTATCAGCAAGAATTACCCTGGTACTCAACACAGGAGGAGTTATTATTGTTCTACGTGATCTGCAGTGACCGGCTAACTAATAACGCGTCAATATTCAAGCCAAGCTATCAACCACGTGTATGACATTGCGGGAGTTTGAGCTTGAGACGCGGTATCGGCAAGCTTCAACATAATTTGTACCCTTAGCTAAGTATATAATTCCCTTTTGATGCATCATTAGATATTGTATATGTCGGGGCAGCTTGTCGTTATATCGAGCGACCATAACAAATCCAACGTTAGTACCATATCAAATTTATTTTCCATTTTCATGAATATAGATATTTAAGTAGCCTAGTTCAATGCTACGTAATATCCCTTAAATTACAGCTCGCATGTGAGGAGTCAACGAGCTGTTACCTAACTTCGTGTTATTCACCTCTAAGTGTTTCTACGAGGAATTCCGGAGATCACGAGGATGAGGCTTCAATGATGTCATAGAAATCGTCTTAAAGCTAAGACTTTTTTGTACTCATTTATTTACTCTAAAATTAATTATTTATACATCATTTATCTGATCAGATACTAATCATGTACACTGGAGATAATTTGTGTTTATTTGAATGATTAATTTCTGATGCTAATGATCTTTATAATTACTGGTGATAATCTTCTATAGATTTCTTTAATTTGGTCATAAGATTAGTTATTACACAATGAACTGGTGCACGAACCACACTAGTTCCTAGACGTATATGAAGTTCTAGCAATACCCCCCCAATGTAGGTGTTTGAGGCTTTGATTTAAATTAACTATACAGCCCATTAATTATTTAAGTGATTATGCTTCATAATATTTATCCAGACACTGGTTCTTCCTTGTGTTCCTAATGATCACTTTTTATTAGTTTCCCTCTTTTCTTAAAAGTGGGTGGTCCTTCGTAATTGTTTTCATTAATTTAATAATTTAATAAATTGAGTCAAGCCCCAGATATCCCACATTATGGTCCTTTGAACCGGATAAACATAAAATATAAATATACATACTAATTAGTAATAACTAATCACCGTGTGAAGTAGTCTAGACTAACCATTTAATTGTGTCTACCAGCAGCGTAACACATAGGTTAGCCTAAGTCACACCAAGTCATTGCTACTTACACCTCATGTATAAGGTAGCACTCGTGGGACACAGTCAATTACCCACAACACTTCGACCTATACCTCATACTGAAGTAAGAATCTTTAGGTCACCAGGAGCAACAGCTCATAACTTTTATAACAATCCCACACTAACACCTGCGTTAGAGTGGCCTCACCATCTAACCATTATTTATTTAGGTGGTAATGACATCCATCCTACTCGTCATCCAGCTGAGGTGATCAATCACCTTAAAACCATAATTTCTTCATTTAAGCTCATCAGCAATTCGGTAGTATTCACATTAGTGGAACCTCGCCAACTGAGTCATGATAATCGTTGGGGAGTAACACCAGAATATTACCAGAGAGCTGCCAAATACATAAACTTCAGGCTGAAAAAACGAGTGTGATTGGATGCCACTTATATCCAATTTACAGCCAGACCATACAGACAAAACCTGGCAAGAGATGGTGTACACCTGTCAGGTGAGTCTAGGTCACATGTAGTTGACAAATTGATCAACACAATCAATTATCACAAACGGCTGTGGCTAACAAGCCAAATTTAACTGTACATAATTGTTTCTCACTTGTGTGTGCAAGTGCACACTTATAAACTATAAAATCCAAAAAAACAAAAAATACAGCACAACTATATTCACATTATTGCACCACAATATAATCTTTGCCAACCTTTATTAGGTAGGAATTTAGTCTGTGATTGTGCTGAATTTGGCACAAACACAGACTAAATAAATTTGTACTTTCTTAGGTAGAAATTCTCACAACTAGACTTGAGCTAGTTAGTAGTATATGTATTATACCTTTTGTGCTGACCCTATCAAGGGTGGGATTAAACCTTGAGATAACTCTGATTAGAGTATATCCATATTATTTCTTCTTGTACTCATTATTTTGTGTGTATATATTTTGAGTGTTGCTGAATGATCACCATTACATCTAATGGTGATATAGAAGAGCTAGCCGGACGAAAGTTAATGGTGAAGTTCAAACACTGCTCAAAATAATTAGTTATTTCTTGTTAGGTAGGTAAATTAACCTCTGAACGAGGTAGTGTAGTCTATTCAAGTATATTAGGCTATTATTATTGATATTGAACTCCATTGAATGAGTCAATATCCCAGTTATCTCAGTAACAAATATTTACTGTCAAACCAGCCTTTACCCACCAAAATGGAAACGGCTGAAAAAATGAAAAGGACCCTTATTGGTCTGAAAGGTCATTTGACCCGACAGATTACTAAATGTCAAAATCTGTCACAACAGTCACCTGTTGACTACTTTGAATTAGAAGATTTACTTCAAGTTGCTGAAAGCAAATTTGCCCATATTAAGCAACACATGAATCTGTATTTGACAGAACTTCACTCAACTTCTGTAGATGATAGTGAACTTGAGGATGTTGTAAATGACTTAGCCCAGTATGAAGAAGATATACGGGTTAAGCTTCTACCCTTTAAGAAGCAAATTGCTAAAAACAAATTAACAATAACTTCTACTGCACATACAGATCCTGATGTCAAATTACCTCAAATCAATATACCCACATTCTCTGGTAACGAGAATGAAAGTTGGGATGATTTCTGGAGTAAATTCGTGGATGCAGTAGACTCTAAAGTCAACATTCCTCAAACAACCAAATTCACTTATTTACAAGGCTTGTTACGAAATGAAGCCTTGAAAGTAATCTCTAATATAACACTGACCAGTGATGGTTACACCCTAGCTGTTCAATTGCTCAAAACCAACTACGATAACACGGAGAGAACTATTACTGTCTTAGTTCAAAAATTACTAGATTTACCATCTGCTAATAATTCTACAGATTCTCTCCAAACTTTCAGGCTAGAGTTAGAATCTTTACTCAAGGCCTTAAGCCTTAAAGTCCAAATTCAGACAGCTGAATGGATGACCAAAGTAGTTGTTAGGCGAAAATTGCCAAGAGAAACCTTAGATAAATTGTGTACTATGTACAATAAGACCTTTCTGACCTTGAAAGAAATTACAGAAGGTCTACATACCTTAGTCGAAAGACAAAGAGCCAACCAAGATGGGAAAAGTGTTTCAAACTTCTCTGCTAACTCCCATCGTAACTCAGCTCATATTGACACTTCAGTCAAACCAAAAACGACTTTAAATAAGTCTAATAAATTTAAACCTAGGACTGCTCCATCCACTGGAAAGGGGAGTGGTAATGTAGGTACTTATTCAGTATCTCCTTCTGGTGTAACCAATGACTTGTCTACTAAAGGGACAAAGTCAACCAGAGAGATAAGGTGTCTGTTCTGTAGTCAAGAACATGCCACCTACCAATGCACTGTTTATCCTAACTTTAATACCAGGATTAAACGGTTACAAGAAATACACAGGTGCACCAAGTGCATGGGCTCTCATGATCCCAATAAATGTGTAGTGCAACTACGTTCATGCAGTAGATGCAACAAAGGTGTACATCACTATGCCTTATGTAGAAAAACTTCTACCCAATCCATGACAACTGGGGAGAATTCCACGAATTCTACCACAGTACAATATTGCAAAGTACATCAAGAAATAAATGTACTTGCTACTGAGTCAGGCAATAATACTACTCTGCCTACAGCTCAACTTAGATTAATTAACAGGAAATCTAGAGTTAACACTAGAGGTCTTTTTGATCAAGGATCACAGAAAACCTTCATCACACAACAATTAGTCGAGCAGTTAAAATTAAAACCTGCCAAAAGTGTGAGATTGAATATTTCTGGTTTCTTGACTAATAGTGGACCTCGTGAATACAAAGTAGTTAAGGTATTAGTGAGACTTGGATCTTCCACTAGTCCAATACAAGCGGTAGTAGTAGACAAGCTTCCTGCAGACCTGTAGGTCACAGGATTAGCTCGCACTGCGAAATATCTTAAACGAAACCGCATGAGGCTAGCAGATTACAAAATAAATTCTGACTGCCTCACTGATGTTGGAATACTTATAGGCGCTGACCATTATTATAAATTTATAACGGGATGCACCAGACAACACGGAATGAATTTGTTGTCATCTGCTGGAGGCAAGTTGCTTACTGGACCGGTGCTTTTCCAACAAAATCCAGCGTCAAACAACCAACAATCTAACAATACAATAGTGGCGTGACTAGGCTTGGAACAGTCATCCCTACATTTCAGAGAAATATCTGAAGATATTGAGTCTGATCCACCTGTACATCGTCTGTGGGATTTAGACACTTTAGGTATTGTCCCTGAACAACCAAGCCCTGATGATATGTGGACTTACCAGCAATATCTGGATACAGTTGTCTATAAAGACAAACAATACTGGGTGAGACTACCATGGAAGTTGAATCATCCGCAACTTCCAGTTAATTATTTCATGGCAGCCTCACAATTACAGTCTCAATTAACATGACTGAAGAAGCAGCCAGACAAACTGAACATGTATCATCAACTAATCCAATAACAACTCAACAGTAAATTCATCGAGGTTGTTGATAATGATGACCGGAAAATAGGTCACTATTTACCCCATCACGCTGTGGTGAAAGATTCATTGACAACCCCAATACGTATTGTCTTCAACTGTAGTGCTAAAGTGAAGCCAAACAGTGTGTCTTTGAATGAATGTCTCCAAACGGGACCTAGCCTAACACAAGGGCTACATGATGTGCTATTACGATTCCGTACTGGTATTTTTGCTTATACTGCTGATATCAATAAAGCTTTCCTTAGAGTAGGTTTACAGGAAGAGGATAGTAATTACACCAAGTTTCTCTGGATTAGGGACCCACTGGATCCTGACAGTGATATCATAACATATCGTTTTGCCTCAGTGCTATTTGGAGCGACGTCCTCCCCGTTTCTACTGCAAGCAACATTAGATACACATTTGAGGAAGTCAAATAGCCCTTATAAGGCAGAAATCAGTGACAACTTGTATGTCGATAATTTCCAGGGAACTACAAATGATCAATCCAATTTGGTAGAAATCTACCATGAGGCTAACCGTGAGTTATTAGGAGCCAATATGCCACTACAATCATGGGCCTCAAATAATAAATCATTAAACCAGATAATCGAGAAGGAGTTTCCAGGTTATCAGGTACCTAATTAATTAAAAGTTCTGGGTGTAGAATGGAACACAAGTACTGACGAGATGATTGTCAAGTCAGTACAAACCGATAATTCATCCCTTACCATGAGAAAATTACTCTCGTATGTCAGTCAACCATTTGACCCTTTAGGCTTACTTAGTCCTATATTAATAAGGGGCAATCTCCTAATGCAGGAATGCTGGCAGAAACATATGGGATGGGATGATCCGTTACCAATTGAGTTACAAGCTAAATGGCAGATACTCACAACGGATTTCAATCAGTTAGGTGTTTTGAAATTTCCTCGTAATGCTTCAGGACCAAACTTGCCCACAAATTTGCACATTTTTTGCGATGCCTCTGGCAAAGCGTATGGCGCTGTAACCTACTTAGTTAATAGTGCACAATCAATTTTGCTCACATCTAAAGCAAGAGTTGCTCCTATTAAGAAGAGATCTTTACCTCAAATGGAGTTAACTGCATTGCTGGTGGGAGTAAGATTGGCTCATTGCTTGACCAAGACACTCAATAATATCCACTTTGGTGAGATTGTCGTGTGGTCAGACAATGAGGCAGTCTTGCAATGGGTAAGAAACAACAACAATAAAACTCCCTACGTCAGTAATCGTGTTAGGGAAATTCATGAATTATCTGCTGGATATAAATTCAGACATGTTCCCACTAAGGACAATCCTGCAGATTACTTATCTCGAGGATTGACACTAAAACAACTTATCAAGTCTTCGATGTGGTTTAATGGACCTTCATGGCTTGTTGGTGGTCAGTGGCCCAAACAAAAGCCACAAGTCATAGTGACCAATATCACCACTCCCATGAAAGAACCAGAACCTCATCGAATCTTAGCTATTAATCCTCACAATTATTCCAACTTGAGTAAGTTATTAAGAGTGACGGCACATGTGTTTGACTTTCTTGCTAAGATAGGAATCAGACATAAGTTTCCCAATCCTATCCTCTACTGGATCAAACGTGCACAGCAAGAGACATATGGAAGCGAATATGAAAATCTTCTAGATAAATTAACCAAGTTTCTCGGTATCTGGTATGATGCCAACACTCATAATATATTACGGTGTGGAGGACGTTTGCTTCATGCAAAAATTGATCTGGATACAAAGAATCCGATCCTTCTACCACGTCACCACATCATTACCAAACTTCTAGTTTTACATCACCATCAATATGGTACTTTGCATGGTGGAGTGTTAGACACTCTCACCGACCTTAGACAGAAATACTGGATTCCTCAAGGTCGTCAAACAGTCAAATCAATTATTAAATTCTGTGTGATCTGCAAAAGATACGATGCTCGAGTGTGTCCTTACCCAGGACCTCCACCACTCCCTGAAGAAAGAGTGGTTCATCTTCGTCCCTTTGAGACCACTGGTGTCGATTACACAGGAGCCTTGCTTCTCACTGGCAATCCAGATAAGATACCAGTGAAAGCTTACATTTGCCTCTTCACGTGTGCTACCACACGAGGCGTACATCTAGAAGTGACTTCGGATATGAGTGCTGAAGCCTTCATCCAAGCTTTTCGTAGATTTGCAGCTCGCAGATCCTGTCCCAAACTAATGATATCGGACAATGGTTCAAATTTTGTGGCAGGAGAAGCCTGTCTGCGAGAAGTATGGAATCATCCAGAAGTGCAGTCAGTCCTGCAGAGACGACAATGCCACTGGAAATTTATTGCTCCAAGAGCCCCCTGGCAAGGTGGGTTCTACGAGTGTATGATAGGAACTGTCAAGAAATGTTTAAGGAAGACCTTACATCGACAGAAAATTAGTTACTCTGAACTCCAAACACTTGTCGTGGAAATCGAGGCGCGAGTCAACAACCGCCCATTAACATACCAATCAGATGATTTCCCACAGAGAGAACCTCTGAGTCCCTCACACTTGATACATGGAGGCCTGCTGAGCCCTCTCATAGCTTTGGCAGAAGAGAACCCCGTCGACCCTTCACATGTGACCAGGAGTGACTTAGTAGAAAGTTACCAACATCTCTCAAGAGTAATTGAAAGGTGGAATGAGGTGTGGACTCGAGAGTACCTCACAGCTCTACGAGAGTACCACTACGGAGCTTCGAGTCCCTATAATAAAGTACAACTTAAACCAGGAGACCTAGTATTGGTTGACAGTGATGGACCAAGGTCAGAGTGGCCCATAGGCAAAATTGTTGCTATCCACCCAGATCACCAAGGCATCCTGAGAGTAGTAAAGGTTTTGTGCCGAGGCAACACTACCCTAAAAACCTTAGAGAAGTTGGTACCTCTCGAATTAGCAGAACTAGAGTGTTTGGCAGAACCAACTTCACCAACAGTTTCCGAGGACAACAATTCTGATCCACCGAGCAACCGCCCCACTAGAGCTGCTGCTCAACAATGCAAGCGGAAACTACAAGCCTATTATAGCTCTGACCAAGAGCAAATACCTTCCCATCCAATTTAAGTAATCATGATGATACTGTGTTGTGATGTCAAGTAACAAATCGTTACAAGTCACAATGACCCAGAACATTCTCATCACAGTGGATTCCCAGTTACTTTAAATTGTGTGATTTAATTCTTAATTGTTGTATAGGCTATTAATAACATTATTTCGTCTAGAGTATCTGAGAGTTTACAAGACTTTAAGACTTAGTAACATAAACATTACATGTCATAGCGACACCAGTCACAGAGTTTATTGTAGGCTTTCTTAGTTATTAACTTTAGATGATTCATAATAACATGTTCCATTCAACATGAATTTCTTTGCAAGACTTAAGTTTCTTGTATGTCCTTGACAATTACGGGACATCCGTTATGTGTGTACTAACATACTAACATATTAACATTAATACTAACTTCGGGATGGGTATGTCAGTACTCAACATTACACTGCGACCCGAGAAATCTCCCCCCGGAGTTATGTTGGAAATTTCCAACACTAATACAATACTATTGTATTATAATAAATTAGTATTAAAATATACTAACTACTGTAGTTACTAAAATTTACTAACAGTAATGTTCACATGAACTAACTATTATATCTGCATATGGATACTGGAATTCTTACGAAACCAAGCACCAGTATTGCGTCAGATTATACCTAGTTAAACACATTTATATCCAGTGTGTTAGAGAATTGAATGTGATTCTCTAAAATCATCAGTATTCCGTGTGATAATTATTTATGGATAACATAACTCCCAAATAATTCTAAATCGAGAGTTTTTAGTTACAATTGTTATCAAGTAATAATTTTACCGTCACGCGTGAATGCCATGGAGAAAACTAAAATCTTCTCCATTTCTTGTTTACTACCATAAGACGAGAAAGTAATAATATTTAACTCCCTAGAATTACAACCCAGTCTTTATTAAAGTATTTCAGCCACAATTACGCGAAATAATATTATTCGTGATAAATAATTTCTGTGGCGAATGCGGGACGCGGTTGGAGAGGAGGGAGAAGCCATTGTGTGAGACGCCATTGTGTGTGGCGCGGAAGTCTCGTGTTGCGGAATTGAGCAACAAGGTCGTGGCGTCAGAGTCTGAGACACGTGACGTTGAGATTATCAGCAAGAATTACCCTGGTACTCAACACAGAATGAGTTATTATTGTTCTACGTGATCTGCAGTGACCGGCCAACTAATAACGCGTCGATATTCAAGCCAAGCTATCAACCACGTGTACGACATTGCGGGAGTTTGAGCTTGAGACGCGATATCGGCAAGCTTCAACATAATTTGTACCCTTAGCTAAGTATATAATTCCCTTTTGATGCATCATTAGAGATTGTATATGTCGGGGCAGCTTGTCGTTATATCGAGCGACCATAACAAATCCAACGTTAGTACCATATCAAATTTATTTTCCATTTTCATGAATATAGAGATTTAAGTAGCCTAGTTCAATGCTACGTAATATCCCTTAAATTACAGCTCGCATGTGAGGAGTCAACGAGCTGTTACCTAACTTCGTGTTATTCACCTCCAAGTGTTTCTACGAGGAATTCCGGAGATCACGAGGATGAGGCGTGAATGATGTCATTGAAATCGTCTTAAAGCTAAGACTTTTTTGTACTCATTTATTTACTCTAAAATTCATTATTTATACATCATTTATCTGATCGGATGCTAATCATGTACACTGGAGATAATCTGTGTTTATTTGAATGATTAATTTCTGATGCTAATGATCTTTATAATTACTGGTGATAATCTTCTATAGATTTCTTTAATTTGGTCATAAGATTAGTTATTACACAATGAACTGGTGCACGAACCACACTAGTTCCTAGACGTATATGAAGTTCTAGCAATACCCCCCCAATGTAGGTGTTTGAGGCTTTGATTTAAATTAATTAACTATACAGCCCATTAATTATTTAAGTGATTATGCTTCATAATATTTATCCATAGACACTGGTTCTTCCTTGTGTTTCTAATGATCACTTTTTATTAGTTTCCCTCTTTTCTTAAAAGTGGGTGGTCCTTAGTAATTGTTTTCATTAATTTAATAATTGAATAAATTGAGTCAAGCCCCAGATATCCCACACACTTCCAAGCTGCAATTTCTGCGTTTCTCGTGTCTCCTGTACATGCGACGTAAAGAAATAGAAAGGAAAATGCTTTCGTAAACATGCTGTAGCTTGCGTGCCGGAAAGGTTTTTTGAATTTTGTGTAAGATACTGTCAGGTGTGTGTGTGTAAGTGTGTGTGTGTGTGTGTGTGTGTGTGTGTGTGTGTGTGTGTGTGTGTGTGTGTGTGTGTGTGTGTGTGTGTGTGTGTGTGTGTTGAATCTACTCATGAAGATTTTAATGATGAACATGAATAGGAGAATGTGACAAAATGAAAATAATGACAATTACCTTTTTTTACTAATGAAAACTGACTTCAGAAAATTAAACTGATATCTGATCACTATGCTGATATCTTCCAGCACTCGGCTTTGCAGAACGTGAGTGGAGGTTCTATTCTCAACAACCCCAATTGCAATGTTCAAGTGTTTAAACAAAATTATAGATCATTTGTTATAATCCCCGCCAACTATTTGAGCTAAAAAAAAAACTTACTTATCGGCCACACAAACTGACGATACTTACAATAATTTCTCTACTGAGCAGTGCGAGATGTGAAAAAGAAGTGAGGAGAGAGAGAGAGAACATTCTGTTGTTCTCTCCCCAAACTTTGCTCCCTATTGAAATTATAATATAAAGTTTATTCCTCACATTTCCCACCAGATTACTAACCCGAGGATCAATGGAAATCAATATGCACGTCTCTCATTATTTCTTTACAACGATTTTAAGTGTTTTCGATACCTAAAGTGCCCACGTATTTTGTATTTATTCAGCTTAGTTTGAAGATATGCATCTCGTGTGTTTGAGACAGTGGAAGAGAAGGAGAGGATGATAATGGGAGAGGGAAGAGGGAGAGAGAGGAGGAGTGACAGATAGGGGAATGTATAGAGGGTGGAGAGTAAGGAGGGATGTGGTTATGGAAACGGGGAGTGGAAATATGGGTTGAAGAACAGGGAATGGAGAGAGGTGAAATGGAGGAAGGAGGAGGAGAGAGGAGGGGATTGAGGAATGAGGAAAGGAGGTGTATAGAGGAATGTAGGCAGAGTAGAGAAAGAGAGGAAAGAGCGGGAAAAGCATGTAAAACTATTGGAAAGCAGGGAGGGAAGAAACAAGAAAGAAGAGGACTACATGTGGAAGAAAAAGAGTGTAGTAACTCAGAGAAAGAGAAAGCTTCCTGGAAAGCGACATATATATATATATATATATATATATATATGTCGTACCTAGTAGCCAGAACGCACTTCTCAGCCTACTATGCAAGGCCCGATTTGCCTAATAAGCCAAATTTTCATGAATTATTATATTTCTCTAATTTTTTTCTTATGAAATGATAAAGCTGCCCATTTCATTATGTATGAGGTAAATTTTTTTTATTGGAGTTAAAATTAACGTAGATATATGACCGAACCTAACCAACCCTACCTAACCTAACCTAACCTATCTTTATAGGTTAGGTTAGGTTAGGTGGCCGAAAAAGTTAGGTTAGGTTAGGTTAGGTAGTCGAAAAACAATTAATTCAAGAAAACTTGGCTTATTAGGCAAATCGGGCCTTGCATAGTAGGCTGAGAAGTGCGTTCTGGCTACTAAGTACGACATATATATATATATATATATATATATATATATATATATATATATATATATATATATATATATATATATATATATATATATATATATATGTCGTACCTAGTAGCCAGAACACACTTCTCGGCCTACTATGCAAGGCCCGATTTGCCTAATAAGCCAAGTTTTCCTGAATTAATATATTTTCTCTAATTTTTTTCTTATGAAATGATAAACCTACCCATTTCATTACTTATGAGGTCAATTTTTTTTATTGGAGTTAAAATTAACGTAGATATATGACCAAACCTAACCAACCCTACCTAACCTAACCTAACCTATCTTTATGGGTTAGGTTAGGTTAGGTAGCCGAAAAAGTTAGGTTAGGTTAGGTTAGGTTGGTTAGGTAGTCGAAAAATAATTAATTCATGAAAACTTGGCTTATTAGGCAAATCGGGCCTTGCATTGTAGGCAGAGAAGTGCGTTCTGGCTACTAGGTACGACATATATATATATATATATATATATATATATATATATATATATATATATATATATATATATATATATATATATATATATATATATATATGCGAACAAGCCTGAATGGTCCCCAGGACTATATGCGAATGAATATATATATATATATATATATATATATATATATATATATATATATATATATATATATATATATATATATATATATATATATATACTAAATATATATATATATATATATATATATATATATATATATATATATACTAAATATATATATATATATATATATATATATATACTAAATATATATATATATATATATATATATATATATATATATATATATATATATATATATATATATATATATATATATATATATATATATATATATATATATATTATTCACGATAAAATATCGCAGGATCTGATTCGTGATCAGATATACAAGGCAGAGAATGAAATCAAAGACAACAAAACGCAACTACTTCATGCTACAAACGAGTGGATAAATAGCAACATCGACGAAAGTATCCGTACCCGCATTGAACAACACCTCGACATCCTCACAGACCGACATCACCTCAGCACTGAAACAAGGATTATCAAGAAACTAACAACGTTATATGGAGGACCTATGGCAATTCCACGACCAAGAGATGACTTCCTGAACCTTGCAGGAATTAACCTCACTGAGAACCAAGTCACTCTCCTAAATCTTGGCATAAACTGTCACGTTATGTCCAGACCGAGTGAGATGGCCCGGAAAGTGGAGTTGGAAATTCTGTTGGACGACATATTCGACCTCGAGACACAAAAGAAGGTCACTACCAAAGATACCTTACAAGCAGAACTTATTGCGGAAGGAGGAAAGAATCGAGGCAATTACAGAAGCACCATACTGTACCCCGAGCTCAAAGCGGCAGCTAAAAGCCTTCGTGAGAACAAGGAGATAGTTGTCAGGAGAGGTGACAAATCGCCAATATACGTCATTCTTAAAAAAGACGAATATCTGGCGAAAATGAACCTCATACTCTCAGACCAAACTAAATTCCAAAGGGGTAACGAAGGACACTACAGCCGAATTGAAAGCAAAGGTCAACAAACTGATCGAAACTGTGAACGCCAAGAAATCAGGACTCCACCTGCCAAAAATTATGGGGGAATATAAACCTGGATATGCGTATGGAAATGTCAAGACACACAAGCCTGGAAACCCACTTTGGCCAATCATTAGCCAGATACCCACACCCACGTACAGACTGGCGAAGCGACTCAACGGCCTGCTGACTCCTTATGTCCCTTGCGCCTTCAGCCTGAAGTCTCCAAAGGAATTTGTTGACTTACTGCGGGGCACACGGGCAACAGGGATAAGAGCCTCGTTGGACGTAGAATCACTGTTCACCAACGTACCTGTGGACGAGACAATCGGGATGATAGCCGACAGAGTGTATCGTGATCCAGCCTGTACTCCTCTTGACATACCAGAAAATATCTTAAGGAAACTACTCCAAGCTTGTACTAAAGAGGCACCCTTCTTGAGCCCGGATGGGCACATGTATCAGCAAGTAGATGGGGTCGCCATGGGTTCTCCCCTAGGTATCCTGATTGCAAACTTCTACATGGGTACCATCGAGCAAAAAGTCTTAGTCGACATGAACTTGAAACCGGCCATATACTGCAGGTATGTTGACGACATTTTTACACAGGTACCTGATGTCAGACATCTGCAGGAGCTGAAGGAGGCATTTGAGCGGAGTTCCGTGCTGCGTTTCACTTACGAGATGGAAAAGGATGGGAAGCTGCCCTTTCTAGATGTAACAGTCATGGAAAAGAGCAGAGGTTTCCACACTGCAGTCTACACTAAGGAAACGAACATAGGAATGTGCCTAAATGCCAAAAGCGACTGCCCAGATAGGTACAAGAGGAGTGTTGTTAACGCATATGTCGACCGTGCTCTCAGCCACAGCTCAGAATGGAAGCAAGTCGACGAAGAACTCTGTAGGGTAAGGCAGGTCCTAGTCAACAACGGCTTCTCCAATGGTTTCGTCGAAGACATCATAAGAAGGAAAGTGAAACGCCATGCAACCTCTGAAGAGACAATCAACACAACACCTATACCCCCTATTAGACTATTTTACAGGAACTTCTTTTCCACAGCTCATAAAACGGAGGAAAGGGTCCTGAAAGATATTGTTAATAGAAACGTTATCCCTACAGACAAAAATCAGAGGATACAACTGACGATTTACTATATAACCAGAAAAACGGCCAGCCTATTCATGAGAAACTCTCCAGACACAAAACAAAACGCTTTAAAAGAGACCAACGTCGTCTATGTCTTCAAATGCCCTCCTGGGGACTGTAAGCTCCAAAAAATCCAGTATATAGGCAACACAACAACATCTCTTTCAAGGCGTTTAACGATGCATAAGCAACAGGGCTCCATTAAGGAACATATAATCTCTTCCCACAACCAAACCATCGCCAGAGAAATCCTAGTAAACCACACATAAATCATCGATAGATACAGCGATAGCAGGCGGCTTGACGTTTGCGAGGCACTACACATCAAGAAGTCAACACCAGCAATCAACAGCCAATTAATGCACAACTATATTCTACCCACCTCAAGACAACGCTCCAATATAGAAGCATCAAGAAATATGGACCAATAGGCTTTCTACAATCACTTCTATTCAATACCCATTGTTTCGGGTTCTGTCTTGTGTTGATGAAATTAATACCTTATTAAATACCACCTCACCCCATCCACCTCACTCAAATGTAGATATAAACAAATCGGAGATGTGTAAGTTCTATTCAATTGTGTATGTTTAAACTAAAGTCTTTGAAAATGTAATAAGTTTTACGAAACGCGCTCAAGTGTCGCGTCAGACCAGAAATAAAAATGAATTTTGTAGAATTGATTTTTTAATTACCACCAACAGTGAAAAGAAATGTACGAAAGATTGAGAAAATTCGTGTTAGAATTATTAATCTTACTTTTTCGGTCATATTTAATAATATATATATATATATATATATATATATATATATATATATATATATATATATATATATATATATATATATATATATATATATATATATATGCGAACAAGCCTGAATGGTCCCCAGGACAATATGCAACTGAAAACTCACACCCCAGAAGTGACTCGAACCCATACTCCCAGGAGCCACGCAACTGGTATGTACAAGACGCCTTAATCCACTTGACCATCACGACCGGACATAATGAGGTGATAGCCGAGGCTATTTGAACCACCCCACCGCCGGCACTCGGATAGTAATCTTGGGCATAGCATTTTACCAAATCACCTCATTCTTTGGGGCACACGTGAGGAACACAAATGCGAACAAGCCTGAATGGTCCCCAGGACATATGCAACTGAAAACTCACACCCCAGAAGTGACTCGAACCCATACTCCCAGGAGCCACGCAACTGGTATGTACAAGACGCCTTAATCCACTTGACCATCACGACCGGACATAATGAGGTGATAGCCGAGGCTATTTGAACCACCCCACCGCCGGCACTCGGATAGTAATCTTGGGCATAGCATTTTACCAAATCACCTCATTCTTTGGGGCACACGTGAGGAACACAAATGCGAACAAGCCTGAATGGTCCCCAGGACAATATGCAACTGAAAACTCACACCCCAGAAGTGACTCGAACCCATACTCCCAGGAGCCACGCAACTGGTATGTACAAGGTATTGTTTTCAGTTGCATATTGTCCTGGGGACCATTCAGGCTTGTTCGCATTTGTGTTCCTCACGTGTGCCCCAAAGAATGAGGTGATTTGGTAAAATGCTATGCCCAAGATTACTATCCGAGTGCCGGCGGTGGGGTGGTTCAAATAGCCTCGGCTATCACTTCCTTATGTCCGGTCGTGATGGTCAAGCGGATTAAGGCGTCCCTGTACATACCAGTTGCGTTGCTCCTGGGAGTATGGGTTCGAGTCACTTCTGGGGTGTGAGTTTTCAGTTGCATATAGTCCTGGGGACCATTCAGGCTTGTTCGCATTTGTGTTCCTCACGTGTGCCCCAAAGAATGAGGTGATTTGGTAAAATGCTATGCCCAAGATTACCATCCGAGTGCCGGCGGGGAAGTGGTTCAAATAGCCTCGGCTATCACTTCCTTATGTCCGGCCGTGATGGTCAAGCGGATTAAGGCGTCCCTGTACATACCAGTTGCGTTGCTCCTGGGAGTATGGGTTCGAGTCACTTCTGGGGTGTGAGTTTTCAGTTGCATATAGTCCTGGGGACCATTCAGGCTTGTTCGCATTTGTGTTCCTCACGTGTGCCCCAAAGAATGAGGTGATTTGGTAAAATGCTATGCCCAAGATTACCATCCGAGTGCCAGCGGGGAAGTGGTTCAAATAGCCTCGGCTATCACTTCCTTATGTCCGGTCGTGATGGTCAAGTGGATTAAGGCGTCTTGTACATACCAGTTGCGTTGCTTCTGGGAGTATGGGTTCGAGTCACTTCTGGGGTGTGAGTTTTCATTCGCATATAGTCCTGGGGACCATTCAGGCTTGTTCGCATATATATATATATATATATATATATATATATATATATATATATATATATATATATATATATATATATATATATATATATATATATATATATATATATATATATATATATATATATTTATATATATATATTTGTACTGTATGTGATTGCAATTTTATTTTATTTGAGTAAAAAAACTATCATAGAAATTTTATCTAACCTAACCTAACCTAACCTAACTTACCTAACCTAACCTATCCAAACCTATACTAACGTAACATAACCTAATATAACTAAGTCAGGAATTGATGTTCTTAATATTATAGATTATTATTGTTAGAAAAGAATCAATCTCGAAAGAAATGTTTGAAAATATCGAAAATCATTGCCTGTTAGACACAACGAACCTTGCATACTAGGCCAAGTAGTGCGGTTCTGGCTATTAGGCACGACATATAGAACAAAAAACAGTTTCACAGAAGGGAATGGATAGGTGTCACTAGGTTCATACTTGATATCATTATTTAATGGCACAATCAGATAAGTAATGCGTGAGTCGACTTATAGAAGGGATGATATTCCATAGATATTTTATTTTTTGCAATATGCTCCTCGTAATTCAATGGCCCTGCAAGTTATTGCAGGTTCTTGTCATATTAAGTCATTGAAAGTCGCTTCGTTCAGACTTTTCACCATGTTTTGTCCATAGATGTCACCACTCGGATTGTAAACTATATTTTATTAGATTTATTACGGAATACATAAGACAAAATTCGGCTGTGCGTGCGTCATTTTAAGTCAACAACTGTGTTCAGAGCAGAATTATTGCAGGCGTTTGAAAAATATTGATGAATGACAGGAAATAAGTGGTCGTGTGAGGAGGATATTGTGGGATATGTGTGTATAATTAGTTGCTATAAATAATAATAACAAAAAGTATTATAAAGTAATTCCAAACAATATAAATTAGAGACAAAAAATAATCATAACTGATTAGATTTATCCTCACAAACTCCCACCTAGTCTTTTAAGCTTTTAAACCGTCTCAAGGATACGCCTATATTGAATAGTCTAATCCGTGATACGTTCTAATATCAAATTTATTAATCCATGAGTTGATACACTTATCCCAATCTTTCTGAAACCTAAGTGGTTCCATCATCAATCATCAATCAGAACTCCATCAGATTCATCAGAACTACAATCATCAATCAAATCATCTCAAGATAACCTTGCTCCTCAGACATATCGATATTGCATTGAACACATAAATGATACTGCTGGTATCTTCCCCTTATTACTCTGTCCCCCTTAATTATAATCGAAGTAACTGATCGAAAAGGTCCAGAGATCTAAATGCTCCAACACCAAGACAGAGGTGGAGATATTGTAGTTTACCAGAGACAGTGCAACATACCTCCCAACACATTAAGACTTTGAGTATAAAGAAATGCAGTGAAGAGACTAGGCAAGGACATTTAAACAGATAATTGAATACATATCAAATAATTTAGCTTGATAACACAAGTACGTGAGATCGGTAAAATATGTTATAACGTATTTTTTTTAGAGTCTTTAATTGCCTCCTGTCACAAAGGACACATTTGTGATCCTAATCACTTTAAGTTAGATACAAATTTGTTGTTTCTTTAAATATCACCAAATTAACATTGATATCTTCCACGTTTGTTAATTTAGCATCCCATGTATCATGGGGTTACGTAGGTTTTACCCATGGTTACCCATGGGATACTATGAGCCCCATCACGCTGCGTACTTTACCATACATGAAGTAAGCAAGCACTCGCATACTTTGAATACATTATGATATCTTCATGAATACATGTGTTGATTAAATAATTGCAGAGCTCTAGGTAGAACTGAAGGGTTTAATGTGTGTAAAATCTCAATATTTAACGTTGGAGAGAATGCCACAGGCTCTGTTCAAAGAGTTTACATATAGCACGTTCAGTATTGGGAAATTCGTCACCTGCAGCCACCTGCCACAGATACCGGAAGCCTATCCTGATTCTGGCAATTACTGTGTCAAACTCGTGGACGATTGTGCTGCCTATATATATAGTTGTCAGAACTAAACAAGTCTGATTTTCAATTCCATTTTAATCAACATATTTAGGTACATTTACATTTATACAGCTACCCTAGATAATATGAACTGATACATAGTGTGTCAGGAGATAGCAACATGATGCTAAAACCCCCATCTCGTACAGTTAGTCTACTGTAATCAGTAGACTACACTGGTAAACTTTGGGTACACTAATAAGATCTCCCTAAGTTCACGAACGCGAATAAAATAATTAAAATTTTCATATACCTTATTGGGCAAATTTACATGGCTCAACCTCTTGTTCAGCGGTATAATTCTACGGGAAACCCCACCCACGTTTCACTACCTAGATAACTTAACGTTTAATCCATAAGAATGTTTCTGGATTTGTCTTCCTCACGCTTCAGTCTCTCGAGCAGACCATATGGACGGCGGCCTGATATTCCTTTTTGCTTTGGTTTGATAATTAATGGTGAGGTGTGAATTATTGAGAATGTGAGAATTATTGGGGTCGTGGGAGTGACTTCGTTATTGCGGCTCTAACGCAATAACATTATTATTATAACATTATTAATAATAATAACATTATTATTATTATTATATAGGGTGTTATATTAATTAATAAAAATGTAATAATTCTAAATAGTTAAACTATAAAGCAACAGGTTCAACAAGGATAATCGGAGGAGGCATAAAAGCTAGTCTTCACTGCCCCATAGTCACTCATAGGTAAGCCCCCGGTGACCACATAAGTCTGCGGGAACGGCACTCCGCGTTTCATTTACTTTCCTTAATAACAGACATTCCTAACCATATTACACCATTAACAGCGTACTGTTCTAGGTAATTCAGAGAATTGGCTTTGTTTGGTTTAGGACGCTGCATCGTTTAAATAGTCCTGATTAGGTTAGGTGAGCTATATTGCTTAGGTTAGATTTGGTTCGGTTAGAATATATGAGGTTAGGTGAGGTTCTGATTGGTGTTTGGGGTTTATCCTGAACGTTTAACACTATTCTTTGCCTCTTTTACTACGTTATATATGTCATGTACTTTCTCTATAACATTCAGCATAATTTCATCCATCAATACAAGCATAAGTACAATATTATAACACACATATATACAAGCTACAACCACCCCCACACACCCCCACCACACACACACACGACCACCACCGCAACATTAACTCCTACTTCCTCTACCACTACCTCTTGATTCACGACTAACTACCACCCCAGACCTCCAGGTGCAGCACCCCCCCCCCCTACCAAGAGCTACAACAACAACAACACTTGCTACCAACATCACCATATACTGCTCAACATCACAACACACCGATCACCACAACTACTCTCGTGCAACATGTACCGCTCAGCACCACCATCTACCACATCAGCCAACATTACCTCCGACAGTCACGAATCAGTATTAACACGAATCATATCTACATCACCACCACTAATCACCACACAGCCGCAAACTACTACTAAAACTGTTCATCACAATTTATCGCAGCAGCAAACTTGAACCATCATTACAATCACTATTCACCTCCTAATCAGCAATAACCGACAACTATTTCACCGCTAAACAAGCACCACCGTTTCATATAGAAGCCCCAACCACTCACCATCACCACTATCATCACTACCAACAGGGGGGGGGGGGGAAGATAAACTATTTAACATGAGCGGAACATTAACAAGGGGAAACAGGTGAAAGCTTAGTACCCAAATGAGCCACAGAGACATTAGAAAGAATTTTTGATGTGGTGGATCAGTGATGTGGTGGAGGCAGACTCCATACGCAGTTTAAAAGGTAATTATGATAGAGCCCAATAAGCTGAGGAACCTGTACACAAGTTGATTGCCAGTTGAGAGGCGGACCTAAAAGCCGGAGCTCAACTCTCGCAAGCACAACTAGGTGACTACAGCTAGGTGAACACTCCCACCATCATCACTACCATCATCACTACCACCGTCACCATCACATCCCCCAATCCTCCCCCTTCCCCAATTCGCTTCAACCACCAGAAGATGGCTGAAAGTACCAGAAACTAACGTACCAGAAACTCAACAGATTAACAAAATCCTCAATATCATAAAAATATGTTTCCAGGACGCCTTGCGGCTTACTCCCAATGTTTCTGGAAGTTCGGTAGAGGGGTTTACCAGCCGTCCTGAGTTTTATACAATTCCCAGCTGATAAATATTCATAACACAGCGCCCAGAGCACGGAATTCTCCAAGATTTTATGACAACGGTTCTGGGGCATCTAAATAAGGTTCTTCTCCCCGCAGTGCAATAAAAAGATAATAAATCGGCCTTGCCAACAACTGTCTAGGGGTAAATATACATCACTGCATAAAATGGAGAACAATATATTTATGCTAAGGGGGACAATCATAACAACACTTAAATGTGTAAATAATAACCAGAAATATTCTTCAGCATGCAAATCATAGAATAACCTCCTTATTGAGACATGAGCACTATCACTAAGACATGGATTAATTAGAGAGATATATACAATATCATCTAACCAGATAATTAACATTTATATGGGCTAAAATAACAGTGACCAATGACTTAACTTTGAACACATCTCCTCTCGACTTCAGCCGCCACGCTTCTGCCCACGCCTTGGACCGCAGGCCAAGCGTCTACCAAAAAATCAACTAACCGTCCACACAAAACATTGTGGAAAATCTAATAATAAAACGCAGTACTAATATTCAAAACATTGGTAAACTAAAGAGTAGTAAACACTGGTACAACATTCCATACAATAATACAGAAACCAAATATGGGAATAATCAATGTACAACTATAAACACTCGATTGACAACAATGTTCCCACACTGGCCATATCCAAATATGGTCAACCGCCCACACGGAGAAACTACATGAGAATTTAACACCAAAAGCCTCACACAATATAATGTAACTCATGTACACTACTGCATGCTATACTATATATATATAACATACAAAATCTTATATCATACAACTAGATGCTATATTAAAGAACAAGACAATAAAGTAATATGAGAATCAAGAGTAATGGCAGAATCCTAGTGGGATTCGTAACATCCCTCCCGTCCCCTAAGAAAAAAATGAAATTAACTGAAGGTTGATTTCATTTTTTTTGACTGCATGAAATATAACATGTAAGATAACATGAAAATAAAACATGAAAATGCTTCGACTAAAATTTAAGTGCAAAGCAATGAAATCTCACACAGTAAAAAAAATACAAAAATTTCATACATCTTATGAATAGAAACACTACATAGGTTTCACTGGAGTATGCAAATTTATCTCTCCAGGGTACTATCTCATTTATATCACTTAGTTTCAGATCATATTTCACACTCTCATCTACAACATTATCATTATTAGAATTGTCAAGAAAGGTAGCTGCTTTCACACAGTTATCACGGCAATTTATCTTTCTATCTGTTGTTACTATTTCTCTGAAATCAGTCCCATATTTCCAATTGATCCATTTTCTATATGGTGACATTTTCCAAGACAGACTCCCTTTCCCATTACTCCCTTTTTCTGGAGCTGAACTGATTAATTGAAGCTGACTGGATGTTGAGTAGATTTGGGACTTCTCCTGGGTATGCTCTGACACAGACATCTGCTCTTCATCCCTCTTGATCCTCTGTGGAACACATACTCTCGCCCAATGGATACTAAAATTAGAGAAATTAGCATTAAACCTCACAATTATGTATAAAACTTTCCCATTCATAGAACCTTCCGAAACACAAGACACCGACTTAGCAAACATTTGACTTTCAAACCAAGAAATACAACCCAAGATAAGTGCAAAGACTACCTGATCGAACTGACTCAGATGATCCATAAGGAACACAGAAATCAATTGCCTCATAACTCTGTCATAACGATCAGTGAAAGAAAACAGGCATATGCCTAGGCACCATATCTCAATCATAACCCCGAAGACAAGTTCACACCCTCTGATGGTGAACTTGAACACAACACACACTTTCATCAACCTTCTAGTCTTCCAAAAGACTAAGTAAAACATGCCGAAAACTTGACAACCCTCACCATCACTTCCCAAGTGATTTACGTCTGATGACAAACAATCAACCAAGAGGTTTAAGGGTCTTAACATCTTGAAGATGCACAGCAGATTACCTGGGAAACACCCAAGGACAATCTGAAACCCTTCACAATGATTAACACTAGGTAGGATAACCTTATCCCCCAACTTGAAATACACACCTGGAGCCTCAAACATCTGCTCCCCAGTATGATTTAATCCTTCACCCACAATATGACTCTGAAAGTCAACACCACACTTGAGTGGAACATACACTTTTATCACTCGTGCATCAAAATTACCTGGATCTGAATATAGAGATACTGCTCTAGTATAACTCACCACTTCCTCAGAACTACTGGTTGCACAACCTACTTGAGTAAACTCTCTCTGCTCAACCACAAGGCTGGACAAAGATGTCCCACAGTCCATTACTTCACAAGAAAATGGCTCCTGCAGAATAAAAGTAGATTTCAACACCCTACACACACTCTGACTCAATGTACCCAATGAGAAATACTTACTCCACATGGAATAAGAATCACAACCCACAAATCTCCGCAACTTAGATCCAAATGCTACTTTACCACTCTTAATTGTTTTACCACAATTTCCTCCCATGACTTCTGGAGCGGCTCGGAGTACTGTCTGCTCACAATCAATAATATCACTACCAAGCTGGGTCACATCCTCACAGACAACTGAAGAGGGAGGCTCACTGGGTCTCCATCTACTCAACAGAAGCTGATCCTCTGGCTGCTTTCCCACACTCTCCAAAACTGGATCTACAGTACAGACTGTCTCCTTGCTTCTCTCTGAAATCTTAGGGTCAGTTCTACTCAATGCACATAAATTAAGGGAATCTGAAACGAGCGGGCAAGTAACAGGTAGTTTGACCTCCTCCCCTATTATATCACCTTGACTAGGGTGAGGCGGGGCCTCTACAACAGACTTACTCTCGACAACTGATTCTAAACTTGGAGTGAGCGGGAATACTTCTGCCAACCCGACATCTTGTCCTAAACCATTCACTTGGCTGGAATACAGAGTCGTGGCTTTTAAGTTTCTCTCAACTCCTGGCACAACGTTCGTAGTGAGCGGGCAAGACAATGGTACATGTACATCCTTTCCCAATTTATTGGAATAAAGCAGAGTCATAGTATCAGGCTTACTCTCAACAACTAAATCGGCCACACAGGAATCTGGAACAACCACATCCCACTTCTCCACTGAAGGGGTACTGGTTACTGGAACAAATGCTTGAGTAACAACATCAGAACTGACAACTGGATTTATATTAGTACTGACATCAGCACAGGTAGAATGGTCAAAACCATCTATTACAACCGGTTGTTCATTCCTAGAACTAACTTCAGCACAGGCAGAATAAACATGGTCTGCAACTGGCAGTTTACACAAACGGGGATCAATCTTACCCACAACATGATTTATGGCCACATCATTACCCAATATAACATCCACACCTGGGATGGGCAACTGGTACTAACACCCACAGTGCATACACTTGGAGTAATGGTGGATCTTAAAGTAACATCTATCAGAGCTACAGTTTTACATCCTGCAACACTCTGAAGAACTACAGACTTCCTAGTATCTCTCTTTTCAACATTAGAGAGTATACTGGCAGAAATTAAGGTTTGGGAAGCACCAGTATCACGAAGAAGAACCACTGGCTTCCATTTCCCATTAACACACAAAACTTCACCTGAAGACATATATGGAGAATACTGTTTCACCCAATTGGGGTTTACAGTTACATGTTCCTTAGTTAATTTATTTTGCACACCTCTACAATAAATGAGACCAGTTGGTCTTAACTCTGGGTGCAAAGCATAACATGAATTTACCACATGACCTCTTCTCCTGCAATGCGTGCAATACCTGCTAGTGGTCGGAACAGCCGAACCCACTGCAGGCTTAATCACTACATTACTTGAGGTTGACAACCCTGTCTGTTCCTCAGATTTAGGCTTTACAGGAGAAGGGTTAAGGGGAGAAGGTGAAGTGGCTGGTCGAGTCTGGAAAACATGGTTTTTATGAGCATAATGATTAGTTTTAACATTAAAATGGTTAATTGGTGCTCTGAAAGGTACTTTTGTAAGTAGTTCATGTTCATCAGCTAGCTTGGCTAATTTGATAAGATCAGTGGTTTGTTTATTTTCAGCCATAAATAAAGCTAATTTCTCTGGTAGACATCCCACTACTTCCTCAGTTACTATGAGGTCTCTTAAAGTCTCAAACTCTGTAATATTAAGTGCTTTAATCCATCTGTCAAAATGATTTAATTTTACTCTTACAAAGTCAGAAATAGTCTGGTCATGTGCTCTTTTTAAACTTCTGAATTTAATTCTATGTGCCTCTGGGATCTGCTGGTAAGCATTCAAAATACTTTGCTGAACAAATTTAAAATCGAAAGAATTCTCAGCCGGCAAAGATGCAAATACCTCTTGAGCTTTACCCTTAAATTGTCCTTGTAATATGCTAACCCATTGATCGACAGGCCAGTTCATGCTGACTGCTAGTTTCTTAAAGTGCAAGAAAAATATTTCTGGATCTTCTTCATTAAACTTAGGTAATTTTACATGTTTACTTTACTTGGAAGAACTATTTGTACTCTCTGGATTATTACTAGTGTTACCTTGCCCTGCTGCAATTCTCTGCTGTTCTAACCTGTTATTATTTTCAGCCATAATCTGCTGAATTTCTAATTGTCTAGTCTGCTGCTCTGCTAGTCTTAACTGAGCCTCCAACTCAAGGTGTTTTGTCTGGTTCTGCAACTCCAACCTCTGCTTGTCTGCTGCCAACCTCTGCTTGTCTGCTTCCAGCCTAGCCATTTCTAATTTAGTCTCCAACTCCAACTTTAAGATTGCCACCTTGTCACTTGACTCTTCTTCTAACTCTCCCAAACACTCTTCTTCAAGTCTCTCCTCCTCCACCAAGTGTGTGACAATCACTCTTAACACTTGAGCTTTCAACATTTTACTGGAAATAGCTAGGTTCAATTTATCAGCCAGCAATAACAAACCAGACTTCTTTAAGTCTTTAATTTTACCAAAATTTGGCTGAACTACCAGCGCAGCAACCTGATCCTCCATGGTTGGCTCAATAATCACAACTTACACTTGAAACAACACAGAAAATTATGCTTGGCCTCTGGCACAAGCTAAACACTTACCTCAAATCGTGAAGCGTTGAGAAGTTTTCACGGCAGCTCAGATTGAACAGATAATTTCACAGGCTTGATTAGGTGTCACTAGATAATCACAGAATACCTGGGAAGGCAATTGCTATTAATAATTAGCACTGTTAATTGTACAAACATTACAGAGAATTAAGGCTTATTCTCCCGGACACAGACCCTCATTTGTTACCACCCTTGAGACTAAATAAGGTTCTTCTCCCCGCAGTGCAATAAAGATAATAAATCGGCCTTGCCAACAACTGTCTAGGGGTAAATATACATCACTGCATAAAATGGAGAACAATATATTTATGCTAAGGGGACAATCATAACACTTAAATGTATAAATAATAACCAGAAATATTCTTCAGCATGCAAATCATAGAATAACCTCCTTATTGAGACATGAGCACTAGCACTAAGACATGGATTAATTAGAGAGATATATACAATATGATCTAACCAGCTAATTAACATTTATATGGGCTAAAATAACAGTGACCAATGACTTAACTTAAAACACATCTCCTCTCGACTTCAGCCGCCACGCTTCTGCCCACGCCTTGGTCCGCAGGCCAAGCGTCTACCAAAAAATCAACTAACCGTCCACACAAAACATTGTGGAAAATCTAATAATAAAACGCAGCACTAATATTCAAAACATTGGTAAACTAAAGAGTAGTAAACACTGGTACAACATTTCATACAATAATACAGAAACCAAATATGGGCATAATCAATGTACAACTATAAACACTCGATTGACAACAATGTTCCCACACTGGCCATATCCAAATATGGTCAACCGCCCACACGGAGAAACTACATGAGAAATTAACACCAAAAGCCTCACACAATATAATGTAACTCATGCACACTACTGCATGCTATACTATACATATATAACATGCGAACAAGCCTGAATGGTCCCCAGGACAATATGCAACTGAAAACTCACACCCCAGAAGTGACTCGAACCCATACTCCCAGGAGCAACGCAACTGGTATGTACAAGATGCCTTAATCCACTTGACCATCACGACCGGACATAATGAGGTGATAGCCGAAGCTATTTGAACCACCCCACCGCCGGCACTCGGATGGTAATCTTGGGCATAGCATTTTACCAAATCACCTCATTCTTTGGGCACACGTGAGGAACACAAATGCGAACAAGCCTGAATGGTCCATAGGACAATATGCAACTGAAAACTCACACCCCAGAAGTGACTCGAACCCATACTCCCAGGAGCAACATACAAAACATACAAAATACATATATATATAACATACAAAATCTTATATCATACAACTAGATGCTATATTAAAGAACAGGACAATAAAGTAATATGAGAATCAAGAGTAATGGCAGAATCCTAGTGGGATTCGTAACAGGCATGAGCATCAAACAAATCAAACACGTTTTAGTGGGCTTGGGTAAGTGTGTACATGGAAAAGTGAGAGAGAGAGAGAGAGAGAGAGAGAGAGAGAGAGAGAGAGAGAGAGAGAGAGAGAGAGAGAGAGAGAGAGACAGAGAGAGATAAATAGAGAGAGAGAGAGAGAGAGAGAGAGAGAGAGAGAGAGAGAGAGAGAGAGAGAGAGAGAGAGAGAGAGAGAGAGAGAGAGAGAGACAGAGAGAGATAAATAGAGAGAGAGAGAGAGAGAGAGAGAGAGAGAGAGAGAGAGAGAGAGAGAGAGAGAGAGAGAGAGAGAGAGAGAGAGAGAGAGAGAGAGACAGAGAGAGAAGAGAGAGAGAGAGAGAGAGAGAGGAGAGAGAGAGAGAGAGAGAGAGAGAGAGAGACAGAGACAGAGAGAGAGAGAGAGAGAGAGAGAAAGAGACCAAAGGCAAAGACACAGGAAGAAACGGCAATAAATTAAGCGTGCTTGAAGGAGAGAATTCACTAATCGATGATTGGAAGTAGAGGCAGAGGAAGAAGCAACGAGAGAAACCAAAGGGGTTTGTGTGTGTGTAGATGTAGAGACAGTGAGGGAATTGTTCCCTTAATGCCTCTTTCTGTGTTTACCTGTGACTCTCTCTCTTTAGAGACAGTACTGAAAGTGTACCAGAAATGACTGCGTATTTTCTGTCTGTTTGTCTGTCTCTCGTTTGTCGCTTGTTCTCTCCTTCTGCCTCTGTCTCTCACCCTGTGTCTGTCTCTCCGTATATCACAAACATGTTTCAGCTCGCCGTGGTCTGTGAGCCAGCATCCTGTATCACAAAATAGATGCCACAATACGTTTAGATTTATATATGTTTGTTTATAAGGGCGCTGGGAGATATAAAATTCCGTCAGAATTTATTTTCTTTTAATGGAGTTTACACTGATCATTTCAGCACATATTGTATATCTTTTATTGTGTATTTCTGCTTGACTGTAAGTATGAGAAAATTCAAAATGTGGATTAATCAAAAATGTGGATAAATGACTATTTTCGACCTCGAATTGGTAACTTTAATTTTTGCTTCCTCTTCTGATTAAATTTTTCTGCGTCTTGTTTAATCTTTATTATTATTTATATAGTTTGTAACTTTTTTCATTTGTGTATATCTTTTTATATTTTAAATGAGCGAGATTTGATTAATTGATTTATATATCAACCATTGTATTCCACTTTCTCTGTCCCTTTCTCTGTCCTCATTCCAGTTCCTCTTCCTGTGTTTTAATTCCTCATCCATTTTCTCTGTTTAATCTCTTCTTCACTTTCCTCCTCTCTATTTTGCTCTGTTTGACATTCTTTGCATAATTTCAAGCTAATGATATTTTATTTGTATATCTGTGTATGCTTCTGAATATTCATCTATACACATATATGCTTGCATACTTCCTAAAGCTAGTATGGGCCTCTTTCTCAGCAAACAGGTGAAATTAACTTTTAAAATTTATATTGAAAGAAAAGCAAGTATATTACCATAGATACCTAGATATGGCTATCATTAAGCAGATAATTTGACTGATTTATTGACCCCTATTCAGTCAGGCATACACAAGGCAG
>NW_025566590.1:0-25237 GCF_020424385.1 Procambarus clarkii | reverse complement strand
GAAGTTAAAATCCTCAAATTTGGTATATTAATGACTTCTTTTACGTTTTTCATACAGTTTGATATTACGTAAATATATTCATTTTTACCAATATTTCGATACTATTTCATGTTGTATCACGATATGTGATTTGGCCTTCAAATCTCAGATTTTCGCATAATATTGAACTTTAAGTAAGTTTTCTTGCATTTTGTTCCGTACTAAAAATCATCGAATTCAGCAATATTTTGACGTTTATGATCCCCTTTTCCTTTATGTGATATAAACAAAATATCATCGAATTAGGCAATATTTTGCGGTTTTTCCACGTTTTTGTGAATTTTCAGTTTATTGTTATTAATTCATTATATATACGATAAAAATGATGCAAACACATAATTGATTAGAAATTAACCATAAACACTTCATTTTCAATCAACTATTTTTTTCTCGTTAAAATACTGAGTAAAATATTGAAAAGGGGAGAAGTTATGTTTTATTGCATATATCGACGTTTCAGGCGGATTAGAGCTGTTTTACGTGTACATCTTCCATCGGTAATATAAACGGAAAATCAGGAACATTTTAGTTAATTCTAATGAAAACACATTGATTTTTATCATTTGTATTGGAAACAACATTGTCATATGTCTTTTCTTGGATCTAAATAATACGAAACCTCGCTCTATTATTTGAAGTTAAAATCCTCAAATATGGTAATATAGTGACTTTTTCACGTTATTCATGTAGTGTGATTTTACGTAAATATATTCGTTTTTACCAATATTTCGATACTACTTCACGATATGTTTTGGCTGTGATTTGACTTTTTTCACGATTTATGTAGTGTGATTTTACGTAAATATATTCGCTTTTACCAATATTTCGAAATTCATGTTTACTCACGATATTAATTTGGTCAAATCTCAGAATTTCATTATGCATTTTTAAGCAAGTTTTCTTGCATTTTGTTTTGTACTAAAAATCATCGAATTTAGCAATATTTTTACCTTTATCATCCCCTTTTCCTTTATGTGATATAAACAAAATATCATCGAATTAGGCAATATTTTCAGTTTTTCCACGTTTTTGAGAATTTTCAGTTTATTGTTATTAATTCATTAAATATAAGATAAAAATGATGCAAACACATAATTGATCAGAAAAAAACCTTAAATACCTCATTTTCAATCATCTATTTGTTTCTCGTTAAAATACTGAGTAAGATATTGAAAAGGGGAGAAGTTCTGTTTTTATTGCATATATCGACGTTTCAGCTGGATTAGAACGGTTTTACGTGTACATCTTCCATCGGTAATATAAACCGAAAATCAGGAACATTTTAGTTAATTTTAATGAAAACACATTGATTTTTATTATTTGTATTAGAAGCAACATCTTTATACGTCTTTTCTAGGGTCTAAAAAATACGAAACGTCGCTCTATGATTCGAAGTTAAAATCCTCAAATTTGGTATATTAATGACTTCTTTTACGTTTTTCATACAGTTTGATATTACGTAAATATATTCATTTTTACCAATATTTCGATACTATTTCATGTTGTATCACGATATGTGATTTGGCCTTCAAATCTCAGATTTTCGCATAATATTGAACTTTAAGTAAGTTTTCTTGCATTTTGTTCCGTACTAAAAATCATCGAATTCAGCAATATTTTGACGTTTATGATCCCCTTTTCCTTTATGTGATATAAACAAAATATCATCGAATTAGGCAATATTTTGCGGTTTTTCCACGTTTTTGTGAATTTTCAGTTTATTGTTATTAATTCATTATATATACGATAAAAATGATGCAAACACATAATTGATTAGAAATTAACCATAAACACTTCATTTTCAATCAACTATTTTTTTCTCGTTAAAATACTGAGTAAAATATTGAAAAGGGGAGAAGTTATGTTTTATTGCATATATCGACGTTTCAGGCGGATTAGAGCTGTTTTACGTGTACATCTTTCATCGGTAATATAAACGGAAAAATCAGGAACATTTTAGTTAATTCTAATGAAAACACATTGATTTTTACCATTTGTATTGGAAACAACATTGTCATATGTCTTTTCTTGGATCTAAATAATACGAAACCTCGCTCTATTATTTGAAGTTAAAATCCTCAAATATGATAATATAGTGACTTTTTAACGTTATTCATGTAGTGTGATTTTACGTAAATATATTCGTTTTTACCAATATTTCGATACTACTTCATGTTTTCTCACGATATGTGATTTGGCTGTGATTTGACTTTTTTCACGTTATTTATGTAGTGTGATTTTACGTAAATATATTCGCTTTTACCAATATTTCGATACTACTTCATGTTTACTCACGATATGTAATTTGGTCTTCAAATCTCAGAATTTCACAAATTATGCATTTTTAAGCAAGTTTTCTTGCATTTTGTTTTGTACTAAAAATCATCGAATTTAGCAATATTTTTACCTTTATCATCCCCTTTTCCTTTATGTGATATAAATAAAATATCATCGAATTAGGCAATATTTATCAGTTTTTCCACGTTTTTGAGAATTTTCAGTTTATTTTTATTAATTCATTAAATATAAGATAAAAATGATGCAAACACATAATTGATCAGAAAAAAACCTTAAATACCTAATTTTCAATCATCTATTTGTTTCTCGTTAAAATACTGATTAAGATATTGAAAAGGGGAGAAGTTCTGTTTTTATTGCATATATCGACGTTTCAGCTGGATTAGAACGGTTTTACGTGTACATCTTCCATCGGTAATATAAACCGAAAATCAGGAACATTTTAGTTAATTTTAATGAAAACACATTGATTTTTATTATTTGTATTAGAAGCAACATCTTTATACGTCTTTTCTAGGGTCTAAAAAATACGAAACGTCGCTCTATGATTCGAAGTTAAAATCCTCAAATTTGGTATATTAATGACTTCTTTTACGTTTTTCATACAGTTTGATATTACGTAAATATATTCATTTTTACCAATATTTCGATACTATTTCATGTTGTATCACGATATGTGATTTGGCCTTCAAATCTCAGATTTTCGCATAATATTGAACTTTAAGTAAGTTTTCTTGCATTTTGTTCCGTACTAAAAATCATCGAATTCAGCAATATTTTGACGTTTATGATCCCCTTTTCCTTTATGTGATATAAACAAAATATCATCGAATTAGGCAATATTTTGCGGTTTTTCCACGTTTTTGTGAATTTTCAGTTTATTGTTATTAATTCATTATATATACGATAAAAATGATGCAAACACATAATTGATTAGAAATTAACCATAAACACTTCATTTTCAATCAACTATTTTTTTCTCGTTAAAATACTGAGTAAAATATTGAAAAGGGGAGAAGTTATGTTTTATTGCATATATCGACGTTTCAGGCGGATTAGAGCTGTTTTACGTGTACATCTTCCATCGGTAATATAAACGGAAAATCAGGAACATTTTAGTTAATTCTAATGAAAACACATTGATTTTTATCATTTGTATTGGAAACAACATTGTCATATGTCTTTTCTTGGATCTAAATAATACGAAACCTCGCTCTATGATTTGAAGTTAAAATCCTCAAATATGGTAATATAGTGACTTTTTCACGTTATTTATGTAGTGTGATTTTACGTAAATATATTCGTTTTTACCAATATTTCGATACTACTTCATGTTTACTCACGATATGTGATTGATCTTTAAATATCAGAATTTCACAAATTTTGCATCTTTAAGCAAGTATTCTTGCATTTTGTTTTGTACTAAAAATCATCGAATTTAGCAATATTTTTACCTTTATCATCCACTTTTCCTTTATGTGATTTAAACAAAATATCATCGAATTAGGCAATATTTTGCCGTTTTTCCACGTTTTTGTGAATTTTCCGTTTATTGTTATTAATTCATTAAATATACAATAAAAAAGATGCAAACACATAATTGATCAGAAAATAACCTTAAATACTTCATTTTCAATCATCTATTTGTTTCTTGTTAAAATACTGAGTATGATATTGAAAAGGGTAAAAGTTCTGTTTTTATTGCATATATCGACGTTTCAGCCGAATTAGAACGGTTTTACATGTACATCTTCCATCGGTAATATAAACCAAAAATCAGGAACATTTTAGTTAATTTTAATGAAAAACATTGATTTTTATCATTTGTATTAGAAGCAACATCTTTATACGTCTTTTCTGTGGTCTAAAAAATACGAAACGTCGCTCTATGATTCGAAGTTAAAATCATCATATTTGGTATAATAATG
The DNA here is from genome assembly GCF_020424385.1 of Procambarus clarkii. Lineage (NCBI taxonomy): Eukaryota > Metazoa > Arthropoda > Malacostraca > Decapoda > Cambaridae > Procambarus > Procambarus clarkii. The sequence goes on along the minus strand of NW_025566590.1, from coordinate 20,972 downwards.
ACTTTTTTCACGTTTTTCATGTAGTTTGATATTACGTAAATATCTTCATTTTTACCAATATTTCGATACTATTTCATGTAGTATCACGATATGTGATTTGGCCTTCAAATCTCAGATTTTCGCATAATATTGCATTTAAGCAAGTTTTCTTGCATTTTGTTCCGTACTAAAAATCATCGAATTCAGCAATATTTTGACGTTTATCATCCCCTTTTCCTTTATGTGATATAAACAAAATATCATGGAATTAGGCAATATTTTGCGGTTTTTCCACGTTTTTGTAAATTTTCAGTTCATTGTTATTAATTCATTAAATATACGATAAAAATGATGCAAACACATAATTGATTAGAAATTAACCTTAAACACTTCATTTTCAATCAACTATTTGTTTCTCGTTAAAATACTGAGTAAGATATTGAAAAGGGGGAGAAGTTCTCTTTAATTGCATATATCGACGTTTCAGCTGGATTAGAACGGTTTTACGTGTACATCTTCCATCGGTAATATAAACCGAAAATCAGGAACATTTTAGTTAATTTTAATGAAAACACATTGATTTTTATTATTTGTATTAGAAGCAACATCTTTATACGTCTTTTCTAGGGTCTAAAAAATACGAAACGTCGCTCTATGATTCGAAGTTAAAATCCTCAAATTTGGTATATTAATGACTTCTTTTACGTTTTTCATACAGTTTGATATTACGTAAATATATTCATTTTTACCAATATTTCGATACTATTTCATGTTGTATCACGATATGTGATTTGGCCTTCAAATCTCAGATTTTCGCATAATATTGAACTTTAAGTAAGTTTTCTTGCATTTTGTTCCGTACTAAAAATCATCGAATTCAGCAATATTTTGACGTTTATGATCCCCTTTTCCTTTATGTGATATAAACAAAATATCATCGAATTAGGCAATATTTTGCGGTTTTTCCACGTTTTTGTGAATTTTCAGTTTATTGTTATTAATTCATTATATATACGATAAAAATGATGCAAACACATAATTGATTAGAAATTAACCATAAACACTTCATTTTCAATCAACTATTTTTTTCTCGTTAAAATACTGAGTAAAATATTGAAAAGGGGAGAAGTTATGTTTTATTGCATATATCGACGTTTCAGGCGGATTAGAGCTGTTTTACGTGTACATCTTTCATCGGTAATATAAACGGAAAAATCAGGAACATTTTAGTTAATTCTAATGAAAACACATTGATTTTTATCATTTGTATTGGAAACAACATTGTCATATGTCTTTTCTTGGATCTAAATAATACGAAACCTCGCTCTATTATTTGAAGTTAAAATCCTCAAATATGATAATATAGTGACTTTTTAACGTTATTCATGTAGTGTGATTTTACGTAAATATATTCGTTTTTACCAATATTTCGATACTACTTCATGTTTTCTCACGATATGTGATTTGGCTGTGATTTGACTTTTTTCACGTTATTTATGTAGTGTGATTTTACGTAAATATATTCGCTTTTACCAATATTTCGATACTACTTCATGTTTACTCACGATATGTAATTTGGTCTTCAAATCTCAGAATTTCACAAATTATGCATTTTTAAGCAAGTTTTCTTGCATTTTGTTTTGTACTAAAAATCATCGAATTTAGCAATATTTTTACCTTTATCATCCCCTTTTCCTTTATGTGATATAAATAAAATATCATCGAATTAGGCAATATTTATCAGTTTTTCCACGTTTTTGAGAATTTTCAGTTTATTTTTATTAATTCATTAAATATAAGATAAAAATGATGCAAACACATAATTGATCAGAAAAAAACCTTAAATACCTAATTTTCAATCATCTATTTGTTTCTCGTTAAAATACTGATTAAGATATTGAAAAGGGGAGAAGTTCTGTTTTTATTGCATATATCGACGTTTCAGCTGGATTAGAACGGTTTTACGTGTACATCTTCCATCGGTAATATAAACCGAAAATCAGGAACATTTTAGTTAATTTTAATGAAAACACATTGATTTTTATTATTTGTATTAGAAGCAACATCTTTATACGTCTTTTCTAGGGTCTAAAAAATACGAAACGTCGCTCTATGATTCGAAGTTAAAATCCTCAAATTTGGTATATTAATGACTTCTTTTACGTTTTTCATACAGTTTGATATTACGTAAATATATTCATTTTTACCAATATTTCGATACTATTTCATGTTGTATCACGATATGTGATTTGGCCTTCAAATCTCAGATTTTCGCATAATATTGAACTTTAAGTAAGTTTTCTTGCATTTTGTTCCGTACTAAAAATCATCGAATTCAGCAATATTTTGACGTTTATGATCCCCTTTTCCTTTATGTGATATAAACAAAATATCATCGAATTAGGCAATATTTTGCGGTTTTTCCACGTTTTTGTGAATTTTCAGTTTATTGTTATTAATTCATTATATATACGATAAAAATGATGCAAACACATAATTGATTAGAAATTAACCATAAACACTTCATTTTCAATCAACTATTTTTTTCTCGTTAAAATACTGAGTAAAATATTGAAAAGGGGAGAAGTTATGTTTTATTGCATATATCGACGTTTCAGGCGGATTAGAGCTGTTTTACGTGTACATCTTCCATCGGTAATATAAACGGAAAATCAGGAACATTTTAGTTAATTCTAATAAAAACACATTGATTTTTATCATTTGTATTGGAAACAACATTGTCATATGTCTTTTCTTGGATCTAAATAATACGAAACCTCGCTCTATGATTTGAAGTTAAAATCCTCAAATATGGTAATATAGTGACTTTTTCACGTTATTTATGTAGTGTGATTTTACGTAAATATATTCGTTTTTACCAATATTTCGATACTACTTCATGTTTACTCACGATATGTGATTGATCTTTAAATATCAGAATTTCACAAATTTTGCATCTTTAAGCAAGTATTCTTGCATTTTGTTTTGTACTAAAAATCATCGAATTTAGCAATATTTTTACCTTTATCATCCACTTTTCCTTTATGTGATTTAAACAAAATATCATCGAATTAGGCAATATTTTGCCGTTTTTCCACGTTTTTGTGAATTTTCAGTTTATTGTTATTAATTCATTAAATATACAATAAAAATGATGCAAACACATAATTGATCAGAAAATAACCTTAAATACTTCATTTTCAATCATCTATTTGTTTCTTGTTAAAATACTGAGTATGATATTGAAAAGGGTAAAAGTTCTGTTTTTATTGCATATATCGACGTTTCAGCCGAATTAGAACGGTTTTACGTGTACATCTTCCATCGGTAATATAAACCAAAAATCAGGAACATTTTAGTTAATTTTAATGAAAAACATTGATTTTTATCATTTGTATTAGAAGCAACATCTTTATACGTCTTTTCTGGGGTCTAAAAAATACGAAACGTCGCTCTATGATTCGAAGTTAAAATCCTCATATTTGGTATAATAATGACTTTTTTCACGTTTTTCATGTAGTTTGATATTACGTAAATATATTCATTTTTACCAATATTTCGATACTATTTCATGTAGTATCACGATATGTGATTTGGCCTTCAAATCTCAGATTTTCGCATAATATTGCATTTAAGCAAGTTTTCTTGCATTTTGTTCCGTACTAAAAATCATCGAATTCAGCAATATTTTGACGTTTATCATCCCCTTTTCCTTTATGTGATATAAACAAAATATCATCGAATTAGGCAATATTTTGCGGTTTTTCCACGTTTTTGTGAATTTTCAGTTTATTGTTATTAATTCATTAAATATACGATAAAAATGATGCAAACACATAATTGATTAGAAATTAACCTTAAACACTTCATTTTCAATCAACTATTTGTTTCTCGTTAAAATACTGAGTAAGATATTGAAAAGGGGAGAAGTTCTGTTTATTGCATATATCGACGTTTCAGCCGGATTAGAGCGGTTTTACGTGTACATCTTCCATCGGTAATATAAACGGAAAATCAGGAACACTTTAGTTAATTCTAATGAAAACACATTGATTTTTATCATTTGTATTGGAAACAACATTGTCATATGTCTTTTCTTGGATCTAAATAATACGAAACCTCGCTCTATGATTTGAAGTTAAAATCCTCAAATATGGTAATATAGTGACTTTTTCACGTTATTCATGTAGTGTGATTTTACGTAAATATATTCGTTTTTACCAATATTTCGATACTACTTCATGTTTATTTGGCTCACGATATGTGATTTTACGTAAATCTTTAAATTTCGATCAGATGTTTCACATAATTTTGCACAAATCTTTTTAAGCAAGTTTTCTTGCATTTTGTTTTGTACTAAAAATCATCGAATTTAGCAATATTTTTACCTTTATCATCCCCTTTTCCTTTATGTGATATAAACAAAATATCATCGAATTAGGCAATATTTTGCCGTTTTTCCACGTTTTTGTGAATTTTCAGTTTATTGTTATTAATTCATTAAATATACGATAAAAATGATGCAAACACATAATTGATCAGAAAATAACCTTAAATACTTCATTTTCAATCATCTATTTGTTTCTCGTTAAAATACTGAGTAAGATATTGAAAAGGGGAGAAGTTCTGTTTTTATTGCATATATCGACGTTTCAGCCGGATTAGAACGGTTTTACGTGTACATCTTCCATCGGTAATATAAACCGAAAATCAGGAACATTTTAGTTAATTTTAATGAAAACACATTGATTTTTATCATTTGTATTAGAAGCAACATCTTTATACGTCTTTTCTAGGGTCTAAAAAATACGAAACGTCGCTCTATGATTCGAAGTTAAAATCCTCAAATTTGGTATAATAATGACTTTTTTCACGTTTTTCATGTAGTTTGATATTACGTAAATATATTCATTTTTACCAATATTTCGATACTATTTCATGTAGTATCACGATATGTGATTTGGCCTTCAAATCTCAGATTTTCGCATAATATTGCATTTAAGCAAGTTTTCTTGCATTTTGTTCCGTACTAAAAATCATCGAATTCAGCAATATTTTGACGTTTATCATCCCCTTTTCCTTTATGTGATATAAACAAAATATCATCGAATTAGGCAATATTTTGCGGTTTTTCCACGTTTTTGTGAATTTTCAGTTTATTGTTATTAATTCATTAAATATACGATAAAAATGATGCAAACACATAATTGATTAGAAATTAACCTTAAACACTTCATTTTCAATCAACTATTTGTTTCTCGTTAAAATACTGAGTAAGATATTGAAAAGGGGAGAAGTTCTGTTTTATTGCATATATCGACGTTTCAGCTGGATTAGAGCGGTTTTACGTGTACATCTTCCATCGGTAATATAAACGGAAAATCAGGAACATTTTAGTTAATTCTAATGAAAACACATTGATTTTTATCATTTGTATTGGAAGCAACATTGTCATATGTCTTTTCTTGGATCTAAAAATACGAAACCTCGCTCTATGATTCGAAGTTAAAATCCTCAAATATGGTATATAGTGACTTTTTTTACGTTATTCATGTAGTTTGATATTACGTAAATATATTCGTTTTTACCAATATTTCGATACTATTTCATGTTTATCACGATATGTGATTTGGCCTTCAAATCTCAGATTTCGCAAATATTGAACTTTAAGCAAGTTTTCTTGCATTTTGTTTTGTACTAAAAATCATCGAATTCAGCAATATTTTTACCTTTATCATCCCCTTTTCCTTTATGTGATATAAACAAAATATCATCGAATTAGGCAATATTTTGCCGTTTTTCCACGTTTTTGTGAATTTTCAGTTTATTGTTATTAATTCATTAAATATACGATAAAAATGATGCAAACACATAATTGATCAGAAAATAACCTTAAACACTTCATTTTCAATCATCTATTTGTTTCTCGTTAAAATACTGAGTAAAATATTGAAAAGGGGAGAAGTTCTGTTTTATTGCATATATCGACGTTTCAGCCGGATTAGAACGGTTTTACGTGTACATCTTCCATCGGTAATATAAACGGAAAATCAGGAACATTTTAGTTAATTTTAATGAAAACACATTGATTTTTATCATTTGTATTAGAAGCAACATCTTTATACGTCTTTTCTTGGATCTAAAAAATACGAAACGTCGCTCTATGATTCGAAGTTAAAATCCTCAATGTTTGGTATAATAATGACTTTTTTCACGTTTTTCATGTAGTTTGATATTACGTAAATATATTCATTTTTACCAATATTTCGATACTATTTCATGTTTATCACGATATGTGATTTGGCCTTCAAATCTCAGATTTTCGCATAATATTGCATTTTAACCAAGCTTTCTTGCATTTTGTTCCGTACCAAAAATCATCGAATTCAGTAATATTTTGACGTTTCTCATCCCTTTTTCCTTTATGTGATATAAACAAAATATCATCGAATTAGGCAATATTTTGCGGTTTTTCCACGTTTTTGTGAATTTTCAGTTTATTTTTATTAATTCATTAAATATACGATAAAAATGATGCAAACACATAATTGATTAGAAATTAACCTTAAACACTTCATTTTAAATCAAATACTTGTTTCTCGTTAAAATACTGAGTAAGATATTGAAAAGGGGAGAAGTTCCGTTTTTATTGCATATATCGACGTTTCAGCCGGATTAGAACGGTTTTACGTGTACATCTTCCATCGGTAATATAAACCGAAAATCAGGAACATTTTAGTTAATTTTAATGAAAACACATTGATTTTTATCATTTGTATTAGAAGCAACATCTTTATACGTCTTTTCTAGGGTCTAAAAAATACGAAACGTCGCTCTATGATTCGAAGTTAAAATCCTCAAATTTGGTATATAATGACTTTTTTTACGTTTTTCATGTAGTTTGATATTACGTAAATATATTCATTTTTACCAATATTTCGATACTATTTCATGTTGTATCACGATATGTGATTTGGCCTTCAAATCTCAGATTTTCGCATAATATTGAACTTTAAGCAAGTTTTCTTGCATTTTGTTCCGTACTAAAAATCATCGAATTCAGCAATATTTTGACGTTTATCATCCCCTTTTCCTTTATGTGATATAAACAAAATATCATCGAATTAGGCAATATTTTGCGGTTTTTCCACGTTTTTGTGAATTTTCAGTTTATTGTTATTAATTCATTAAATATACGATAAAAATGATGCAAACACATAATTGATTAGAAATTAACCTTAAACACTTCATTTTCAATCAACTATTTGTTTCTCGTTAAAATACTGTGTAAGATATTGAAAAGGGGAGAAGTTCTGTTTTATTGCATATATCGACGTTTCAGCCGGATTAGAGCGGTTTTACGTGTACATCTTCCATCGGTAATATAAACGGAAAATCAGGAACATTTTAGTTAATTCTAATGAAAACACATTGATTTTTATCATTTGTATTGGAAACAACATCTTTCATATGTCTTTTCTTGGATCTAAAAAATACGAAACCTCGCTCTATGATTCGAAGTTAAAATCCTCAAATTTGGTATAATAATGACTTTTTCACGTTTTTCATGTAGTTTGATATTACGTAAATATATTCGCTTTTACCAATATTTCGATACTACTTCATGTTTATCACGATATGTGATTTGGCCTTCAAATCTCAGAATTTCACAAATTATGCATTTTAAGCAAGTTTTCTTGCATTTTGTTTTGTACTAAAAATCATCGAATTTAGCAATATTTTGACCTTTATCATCCCCTTTTCCTTTATGTGATATTAACAAAATATCATCAAATTAGGCAATATTTTGCCGTTTTTCCACGTTTTTATGAATTTTCAGTTTATTGTTATTAATTCATTAAATATACGATTAAAATGATGCAAACACATAATTGATCAGAAATTAACCTTAAATACTTCATTTTCAATCATCTATTTGTTTCTCGTTAAAATACTGAGTAAGATATTGAAAAGGGGAGAAGTTCTGTTTTTATTGCATATATCGACGTTTCAGCCGGATTAGAACGGTTTTACGTGTACATCTTCCATCGGTAATATAAACCGAAAATCAGGAACATTTTAGTTAATTTTAATGAAAACACATTGATTTTTATCATTTGTATTAGAAGCAACATCTTTATACGTCTTTTCTAGGGTCTAAAAAATACGAAACGTCGCTCTATGATTCGAAGTTAAAATCCTCAAATTTGGTATATTAATGACTTTTTTTACGTTTTTCATACAGTTTGATATTACGTAAATATATTCATTTTTACCAATATTTCGATACTATTTCATGTTGTATCACGATATGTGATTTGGCCTTCAGATCTCAGATTTTCGCATAATATTGCATTTTAAAAAAGTTTTCTTGCATTTTGTTCCGTACTAAAAATCATCGAGTTCAGCAATATTTTGACGTTTATCATCCCCTTTTCCTTTATGTGATAAAAACAAAATATCGTCGAATTAGGCACTATTTTGCGGTTTTTCAACGTTTTGTAAATTTTCAGTTTATTGTTATTAATTCATTAAATATACGATAAAAATGATGCAAACACATAATTTATTAGAAATTAACCTTAAACACTTCATTTTCAATCAACTATTTGTTTCTCGTTAAAATACTGAGTAAGATATTGAAAAGGGGAGAAGTTCTGTTTTATTGCATATATCGACGTTTCAGCCGGATTAGAGCGGTTTTTCGTGTACATCTTCCATCGGTAATATAAACGGAAAATCAGGAACATTTTAGTTAATTCTAATGAAAACACATTGATTTTTATCATTTGTATTGGAAACAACATTGTCATATGTCTTTTCTTGGATCTAAATAATACGAAACCTCGCTCTATGATTTGAAGTTAAAATCCTCAAATATGGTATATAGTGACTTTTTCACGTTATTCATGTAGTGTGATTTTACGTAAATATATTCGTTTTTACCAATATTTCGATACTACTTTCATGTTTACTCACGATATGTGATTTGGCCTTCAAATCTCAGATATGTAATTTGGTCTTCAAATTTTCACAAAATATTGCATTTTTAAGCAAGTTTTCTTGCATTTTGTTTTGTACTAAAAATCATCGAATTTAGCAATAATTTTACCTTTATTATCCCCTTTTCCTTTATATGATATAAATAAAATATCATCGAATTAGGCAATATTTTCTGGTTTTTCCACGTTTTTGTGAATTTTCAGTTTATTGTTATTAATTCACTAAATATACGATAAAAATTATGCAAACACATAATTGATCAGAAAATAACCTTGAATACTTCATTTTCAATCATCTATTTGTTTCTCGTTAAAATACTGAGTAAGATATTGAAAAGGGAAGAAGTTCTGTTTTTATTGCATATATCAACGTGTCAGCCGGATTAGAACGGTTTTCGTGTACATCTTCCATCGGTAATATAAACCGAAAATCAGGAACATTTTAGTTAATTTTTATGAAAACACATTGATTTTTATCATTTGTATTGGAAGCAACAACTTTATACGTCTTTTCTAGGGTCTAAAAAATACGAAACGTCGCTCTATGATTCGAAGTTAAAATCCTCAAATTTGGTATAATAATGACTTTTTTCACGTTTTTCATACAGTTTGATATTACGTAAATATATTCATTTTTACCAATATTTCGATACTATTTCATGTTGTATCACGATATGTGATTTGGCCTTCAAATCTCAGATTTTCGCATAATATTGCATTTTAAGCAAGTTTTCTTGCATTTTGTTCCGTACTAAAAATCATCGAATTCAGCAATATTTTGACGTTTATCATCCCCCTTTCCTTTATGTGATATAAACAAAATATCATCGAATTAGGCAATATTTTGCGGTTTTTCCACGTTTTTGTGAATTTTCAGTTTATTGTTATTAATTCATTAAATATACGATAAAAATGATGCAAACACATAATTGATTAGAAATTAACCTTAAACACTTCATTTTCAATCAACTATTTGTTTCTCGTTAAAATACTGAGTAAGATATTGAAAAGGGAACAAGTTCTGTTTTATTGCATATATCGACGTTTCAGCTGGATTAGAGCTGTTTTACGTGTACATCTTCCATCGGTAATATAAACGGAAAATCAGGAACATTTTAGTTAATTCTAATGAAAACACATTGATTTTTATCATTTGTATTGGAAACAACATTGTCATATGTCTTTTCTTGGATCTAAAAAATACGAAACCTCGCTCTATGATTTGAAGTTAAAATCCTCAAATATGGTATATAGTGACTTTTTTCACGTTTTTCATGTAGTGTGATTTTACGTAAATATATTCGTTTTTACCAATATTTCGATACTACTTCATGTTTACTCACGATATGTGATTTGGCCTTCAAATCTCAGATTTTCACAAATTTTGCATCTTTAAGCAAGTTTTCTTGCATTTTGTTTTGTACTAAAAATCATCGAATTTAGCAATATTTTTACCTTTATCATCCCCTTTTCCTTTATGTGATATAAACAAAATATCATCGAATTAGGCAATATTTTGCCGTTTTTCCACGTTTTTGTGAATTTTCAGTTTATTGTTATTAATTCATTAAATATACGATAAAAATGATGCAAACACATAATTGATCAGAAAATAACCTTAAATACTTCATTTTCAATCATCTATTTGTTTCTCGTTAAAATACTGAGTAAGATATTGAAAAGGGGAGAAGTTCTGTTTTATTGCATATATCGACGTTTCAGCCGGATTAGAACGGTTTTACGTGTACATCTTCCATCGGTAATATAAACCAAAAATCAGGAACATTTTAGTTAATTTTAATGAAAACACATTGATTTTTATCATTTGTATTAGAAGCAACATCTTTATACGTCTTTTCTTGGTCTAAAAAATACGAAACGTCGCTCTATGATTCAAAGTTAAAATCCTCAAATTTGGTATAATAATGACTTTTTTCTCGTTTTTCATGTAGTTTGATATTACGTAAATATATTCATTTTTACCAATATTTCGATACTATTTCATGTAGTATCACGATATGTGATTTGGCCTTCATATCTCAGATTTTCGCATAATATTGCATTTTAAGCAAGTTTTCTTGCATTTTGTTTCGTACTAAAAATCATCGAATTCAGCAATATTTTGACGTTTATCATCCCCTTTTCCTTTATGTGATATAAACAATATATCATCGAATTAGGCAATATTTTGCTGTTTTTCCACGTTTTTGGGAATTTTCAGTTTATTGCTATTAATTCATTAAATATACGATAAAAATGATGCAAACACATAATTGATTAGAAATTAAACTTAAACACTTCATTTTCAATCAACTATTTGTTTCTCGTTAAAATACTGAGTAAGATATTGAAAAGGGGAGAAGTTCTGTTTTTTTGCATATATCGACGTTTCAGCTGGATTAGAACGGTTTTAAGTGTACATCTTCCATCGGTAATATAAACCGAAAATCAGGAACATTTTAGTTAATTTTAATGAAAACACATTGATTTTTATCATTTGTATTGGAAGCAACATCTTTATACGTCTTTTCTAGGGTCTAAAAAATACGAAAGGTCGCTGTATGATTCGAAGTTAAAATCCTCAAATTTGGTATATTAATGACTTCTTTTACGTTTTTCATACAGTTTGATATTACGTAAATATATTCATTTTTACCAATATTTCGATACTATTTCATGTTGTATCACGATATGTGATTTGGCCTTCAAATCTCAGATTTTCGCATAATATTGAACTTTAAGTAAGTTTTCTTGCATTTTGTTCCGTACTAAAAATCATCGAATTCAGCAATATTTTGACGTTTATGATCCCCTTTTCCTTTATGTGATATAAACAAAATATCATCGAATTAGGCAATATTTTGCGGTTTTTCCACGTTTTTGTGAATTTTCAGTTTATTGTTATTAATTCATTATATATACGATAAAAATGATGCAAACACATAATTGATTAGAAATTAACCATAAACACTTCATTTTCAATCAACTATTTTTTCTCGTTAAAATACTGAGTAAAATATTGAAAAGGGGAGAAGTTATGTTTTATTGCATATATCGACGTTTCAGGCGGATTAGAGCTGTTTTACGTGTACATCTTCCATCGGTAATATAAACGGAAAAATCAGGAACATTTTAGTTAATTCTAATGAAAACACATTGATTTTTATCATTTGTATTGGAAACAACATTGTCATATGTCTTTTCTTGGATCTAAATAATACGAAACCTCGCTCTATGATTTGAAGTTAAAATCCTCAAATATGATAATATAGGTTTTTATGTAGTATTTTACGTGACTTTTTCGATACACGTTTTTCATGTATTTGTGTGATTTTTTTTCACGTAAATATGTGATTCGTTTTTACCAATATTTCGATACTACTTCATGTTTACTCACGATATGTGATTTGGTCTTCAAATCTCAGAATTTCACAAATTATGCATTTTTAAGCAAGTTTTCTTGCATTTTGTTTTGTACTAAAAATCATCGAATTTAGCAATATTTTTACCTTTATCATCCCCTTTTCCTTTATGTGATATAAACAAAATATCATCGAATTAGGCAATATTTTGCGTTTTTTCCACGTTTTTGTGAATTTTCAGTTTATTGTTATTAATTCATTAAATATACGATAAAAATGATGCAAACACATAATTGATCAGAAAATAACCTTAAATACTTCATTTTCAATCATCTATTTGTTTCTCGTTAAAATACTGAGTAAGATATTGAAAATGGGAGAAGTTCTGTTTTTATTGCATATATCGACGTTTCAGCTGGATTAAAACGGTTTTACGTGTACATCTTCCATCGGTAATATAAACCGAAAATCAGGAACATTTTAGTTAATTTTAATGAAAACACATTGATTTTTATCATTTGTTTTAGAGGCAACATCTTTATACGTCTTTTCTAGGGTCTAAAAAATACGAAACGTCACTCTATGATTCGAAGTTAAAATCCTCAAATTTGGTATAATAATGACTTTTTTCACGTTTTTCATGTAGTTTGATATTACGTAAATATATTCATTTTTACCAATATTTCGATACTATTTCATGTTGTATCACGATATGTGCTTTGGCCTTCAAATCTCAGATTTTCGCATAATATTGCATTTTAAGCAAGTTTTCTTGCATTTTGTTCCGTACTAAAAATCATCGAATTCAGCAATATTTTGACGTTTATCATCCCCTTTTCCTTTATGTGATATAAACAAAATATCATCGAATTAGGCAATATTTTGCGGTTTTTCCACGTTTTTGAGAATTTTCAGTTTATTTTTATGAATTCATTATATATACGATAAAAATGATGCAAACACATAATTGATTAGAAATTAACCATAAACACTTCATTTTCATTCAACTATTTGTTTCTCGTTAAAATACTGAGTAAGATATTGAAAAGGGGAGAAGTTCTGTTTTATTGCATATATCGACGTTTCAGCCGGATTAGAGCGGTTTTACGTGTACATCCTCCATCGGTAATATAAACGGAAAATCATGAACATTTTAGTTAATTCTAATGAAAACACATTGATTTTTATCATTTGTATTGGAAACAACATTGTCATATATCTTTTCTTTGATCTAAATAATACGAAACCTCGCTCTATGATGTGAAGTTAAAATCCTCAAATATGGTAATATAGTGACTTTTTCACGTTATTCATGTAGTGTGATTTTACGTAAATATATTCGTTTTTACCAATATTTCGATACTACTTCATGTTTTCTTACGATATGTGATTTGGCCTTCAAATCTCAGAATTTCGAAAATTTTGCATTTTTAAGCAAGTTTTCTTGCATTTTGTTTTGTACGAAAAATCATCGAATTTAGCAATATTTTGACCTTTATCATCCCCTTTTCCTTTATGTGATTTAAACAAAATATCATCGAATTAGGCAATATTTTGCCGTTTTTCCACGTTTTTGTGAATTTTCAGTTTATTGTTATTAATTCATTAAATATACGATAAAAATGATGCAAACACATAATTGATCAGAAAATAACCTTAAATACTTCATTTTCAATCATCTATTTGTTTCTCGTTAAAATACTGAGTATGATATTGAAAAGGGGAGAAGTTCTGTTTTTATTGCATATATCGACGTTTCAGCCGGATTAGAACGGTTTTACGTGTACATCTTCCATCGGTAATATAAACCAAAAATCAGGAACATTTTAGTTAATTTTAATGAAAACACATTGATTTTTATCATTTGTATTAGAAGCAACATCTTTATACGTCTTTTCTGTGGTCTAAAAAATACGAAACATCGCTCTATGATTCGTAGTTAAAATCCTCATATTTGGTATAATAATGACTTTTTTCACGTTTTTCATGTAGTTTGATATTACGTAAATATATTCATTTTTACCAATATTTCGATACTATTTCATGTAGTATCACGATATGTGATTTGGCCTTCAAATCTCAGATTTTCGCATAATATTGCATTTTAAGCAAGTTTTCTTGCATTTTGTTCCGTACTAAAAATCATCGAATTCAGCAATATTTTGACGTTTATCATCCCCTTTTCCTTTATGTGATATAAACAAAATATCATCGAATTAGGCAATATTTTGCGGTTTTTCCACGTTTTTGTAAATTTTCAGTTTATTGTTATTAATTCATTAAATATACGATAAAAATGATGCAAACACATAATTGATTAGAAATTAACCTTAAACACTTCATTTTCAATCAACTATTTGTTTCTCGTTAAAATACTGAGTAAGATATTGAAAAGGGGAGAAGTTCTGTTTTATTGCATATATCGACGTTTCAGCCGGATTAGAGCGGTTTTACGTGTACATCTTCCATCGGTAATATAAACGGAAAATCAGGAACATTTTAGTTAATTCTAATGAAAACACATTGATTTTATCATTTGTATTGGAAACAACATTGTCATATGTCTTTTCTTGGATCTAAATAATACGAAACCTCGCTCTATGATTTGAAGTTAAAATCCTCAAATATGGTAATATAGTGACTTTTTCACGTTATTCATGTAGTGTGATTTTACGTAAATATATTCGTTTTTACCAATATTTCGATACTACTTCATGTTTTATCACGATATGTGATTTGGCCTTCAAATCTCAGAATTTCGCAAATTTTGCATCTTTAAGCAAGTTTTCTTGCATTTTGTTTTGTACTAAAAATCATCGAATTTAGCAATATTTTACCTTTATCATCCCCTTTTCCTTTATGTGATATAAACAAAATATCATCGAATTAGGCAATATTTTGCGTTTTTCCACGTTTTTGTGAATTTTCAGTTTATTGTTATTAATTCATTAAATATACGATAAAAATGATGCAAACACATAATTGATCAGAAAATAACCTTAAATACTTCATTTTCAATCATCTATTTGTTTCTCGTTAAAATACTGAGTAAGATATTGAAAAGGGGAGAAGTTCTGTTTTTATTGCATATATCGACGTTTCAGCCGGATTAGAACGGTTTTACGTGTACATCTTCCATCGGTAATATAAACCGAAAATCAGGAACATTTTAATTAATTTTAATGAAAACACATTGATTTTTATCATTTGTATTAGAAGCAGCATTTTTATACGTCTTTTCTTGGGTCTAAAAAATACGAAACGTCGCTCTATGATTCGAAGTTAAAATCCTCAAATTTGGTATAATAATGACTTTTTTCACGTTTTTCATGTAGTTTTATATTACGTAAATATATTCATTTTTACCAATATTTCGATACTATTTCATGTAGTATCACGATATGTGATTGGGCCATCAAATCTCAGATTTTCGCATAATATTGCATTTTAAGCAAGTTTTCTTGCATTTTGTTCCGTACAAAAATCATCGAATTCAGCAATATTTTAACGTTTATCACCCCCTTTTCCTTTATGTGATATAAACAAAATATCATCGAATTAGGCAATATTTTGCGGTTTTTCCACGTTTTTGTGAATTTTCACTTTATTGTTATTAATTCATTAAATATACGATAAAAATGATGCAAACACATATTTCATTAGAAATTAATCTTAACACTTCATTTTCAATCAACTATTTGTTTCTCGTTAAAATAATGAGGAAGATATTGAAAAGGGGAGAAGTTCTGTTTTTATTGCATATATCGACGTTTCAGCCAGATTAGAACGGTTTTACGTGTACATCTTACATCGGTAATATAAACCGAAAATCAGGAACATTTTAGTTAATTTTAATGAAAACACATTGATTTTTATCATTTGTATTCGAAGGAACATCTTTATACGTCTTTTCTATCTAAAAAATACGAAACGTCGCTCTATGATTCGAAGTTAAAATCCTCAAATATGGTAAAAATGACTTTTTTTTTACACGTTTTTCATGTAATATTACGTAAATTTTCATTTTTACCATATTTCGATACTATTTCATGTTGTAACGATATGTGATTTGGCACAGATTGATTTTTATCATTTATAAACGGAAAAATATTGGAAATTGATTTTTATCATTTGAACATTGTCATATGTCTTTTCTTGGATCTAAATAATACGAAACCTCGCTCTATGATTTGAAGTTAAAATCCTCAAATATGGTAATATAGTGACTTTTTCACGTTATTTATGTAGTGTGATTTTACGTAAATATATTCGTTTTTACCAATATTTCGATACTACTTCATGTTTACTCACGATATGTGATTTGGTCTTCAAATATCAGAATTTCACAAATTTTGCATCTTTAAGCAAGTATTCTTGCATTTTCTTGTTTTGTACTAAAAAAATCATCGAATTTAGCAATATTTTTACCTTTATCATCCCCTTTTCCTTTATGTGATTTAAACAAAATATCATCGAATTAGGCAATATTTTGCCGTTTTTCCACGTTTTTGTGAATTTTCAGTTTATTGTTATTAATTCATTAAATATACGATAAAAATTATGCAAACACATAATTGATCAGAAAATAACCTTAAATACTTCTTTTTCAATCATTTGTTTCTCGTTAAAATACTGAGTAAGATATTGAAAAGGGGAGAAGTTCTGTTTTTATTGCATATATCGACGTTTCAGCCGGATTAGAACCGTTTTACGTGTACATCTTCCATCGGTAATATAAACCGAAAATCAGGAACATTTTAGTTAATTTTAATGAAAACTCATTGATTTTTATCATTTGTATTGGAAGCAACATCTTTATACGTCTTTTCTAGGGTCTAAAAAATACGAAACGTCGCTCTATGATTCGAAGTTAAAATCCTCAAATTTGGTATAATAATGACTTCTTTCACGTTTTTCATGTAGTTTGATATTACGTAAATATATTCATTTTTACCAATATTTCGATACTATTTCATGTTGTATCACGATATGTGATTTGGCCTTCAAATCTCAGATTTTCGCATAATATTGCAACTTTAAGCAAGTTTTCTTGCATTTTGTTCCGTACTAAAAATCATCGAATTCAGCAATATTTTGACGTTTATCATCCCCTTTTCCTTTATGTGATATAAACAAAATATCATCGAATTAGGCAATATTTTGCCGTTTTTCCACGTTTTTGTGAATTTTCAGTTTATTGTTATTAATTCATTATATATACGATAAAAATGATGCAAACACATAATTGATTAGAAATTAACCATAAACACTTCATTTTCAATCAACTATTTGTTTCTCGTTAAAATACTGAGTAAGATATTGAAAAGGGGAGAAGTTATGTTTTATTGCATATATCGACGTTTCAGGCGGATTAGAGCGGTTTTACGTGTACATCTTCCATCGGTAATATAAACGGAAAATCAGGAACATTTTAGTTAATTCTAATGAAAACACATTGATTTTTATCATTTGTATTGGAAACAACATTGTCATATGTCTTTTCTTGGATCTAAATAATACGAAACCTCGCTCTATGATTTGAAGTTAAAATCCTCAAATATGGTAATATAGTGACTTTTTCACGTTATTCATGTAGTGTGATTTTACGTAAATATATTCGTTTTTACCAATATTTCGATACTACTTCATGTTTACTCACGATATGTGATTTGGTCTTCAAATCTCAGAATTTCACAAATTTTGCATCTTTTCAAGCAAGTATTCTTGCATTTTGTTTTGTACTAAAAATCATCGAATTTAGCAATATTTTTACCTTTATCATCCACTTTTCCTTTATGTGATTTAAACAAAATATCATCGAATTAGGCAATATTTTGCCGTTTTTCCACGTTTTTGTGAATTTTCCGTTTATTGTTATTAATTCATTAAATATACAATAAAAAGATGCAAACACATAATTGATCAGAAAATAACCTTAAATACTTCATTTTCAATCATCTATTTGTTTCTCGTTAAAATACCGAGTATGATATTGAAAAGGGGAGAAGTTCTGTTTTTATTGCATATATCGACGTTTCAGCCGAATTAGAACGGTTTTACGTGTACATCTTCCATCGGTAATATAAACCGAAAATCAGGAACATTTTAGTTAATTTTAATGAAAACACATTGATTTTTATCATTTGTATTAGAAGCAACATCTTTATACGTCTTTTCTAGGGTCTAAAAATACGAAACGTCGCTCTATGATTCGAAGTTAAAATCCTCATATTTGGTATAATAATGACTTTTTTCACGTTTTTCATGTAGTTTGATATTACGTAAATATATTCATTTTTACCAATATTTCGATACTATTTCATGTAGTATCACGATATGTGATTTGGCCTTCAAATCTCAGATTTTCGCATAATATTGCATTTAAGCAAGTTTTCTTGCATTTTGTTCCGTACTAAAAATCATCGAATTCAGCAATATTTTGACGTTTATCATCCCCTTTTCCTTTATGTGATATAAACAAAATATCATCGAATTAGGCAATATTTTGCGGTTTTTCCACGTTTTTGTAAATTTTCAGTTCATTGTTATTAATTCATTAAATATACGATAAAAATGATGCAAACACATAATTGATTAGAAATTAACCTTAAACACTTCATTTTCAATCAACTATTTGTTTCTCGTTAAAATACTGAGTAAGATATTGAAAAGGGGAGAAGTTCTGTTTAATTGCATATATCGACGTTTCAGCCGGATTAGAGCGGTTTTACGTGTACATCTTCCATCGGTAATATAAACGGAAAATCAGGAACATTTTAGTTAATTCTAATGAAAACACATTGATTTTTATCATTTGTATTGGAAACAACATTGTCATATGTCTTTTCTTGGATCTAAATAATACGAAACCTCGCTCTATGATTTGAAGTTAAAATCCTCAAATATGGTAATATAGTGACTTTTTTCACGTTATTCATGTAGTGTGATTTTACGTAAATATATTCGTTTTTACCAATATTTCGATACTACTTCATGTTTTACTATGTGATTTGGCTGTGACGATATGTGATTTTACGTAAATCTTTTCCCAATATCAGAACTTTCACATAATTTTGCATTTTTAAGCAAGTTTTCTTGCATTTTGTTTTGTACTAAAAATCATCGAATTTAGCAATATTTTTACCTTTATCATCCACTTTACTTTTATGTGATTTAAACAAAATGTCATCGAATTAGGTAATATTTTGCCGTTTTTCCACGTTTTTGTTAATTTTCAGTTTATTGTTATTAATTCATTAAATATACGATAAAAAAGATGCAAACACATAATTGATCAGAAAATAACCTTAAATACTTAATTTTCAATCATCTATTTGTTTCTCGTTAAAATACTGAGTAAGATATTTAAAAGGGGAGAAGTTCTGTTTTTATTGCATATATCGACGTTTCAGCCGGATTTGAACAGTTTTACGTGTACATCTTACATCGGTAATATAAACCGTAAATCAGGAACATTTTAGTTAATTTTAATGAAAACACATTGATTTTTATCATTTGTATTAGAAGCAACATCTTCATACGTCTTTTCTAGGGTCTAAAAAATACGAAACGTCGCTCTATGATTCGAAGTTAAAATCCTCATATTTGGTATAATAATGACTTTTTTCACGTTTTTCATGTAGTTTGATATTACGTAAATATATTCATTTTTACCAATATTTCGATACTATTTGATGTAGTATCACGATATGTGATTTGGCCTTCAAATCTTAGATTTTCGCATAATATTGCATTTTAAGCAAGTTTTCTTGCATTTTGTTCCGTACCAAAAATCATCGAATTCAGCAATATTTTGACGTTTATCATCCCCTTTTCCTTTATGTGATATAAACAAAATATCATCGAATTAGGCAATATTTTGCGGTTTTTCCACGTTTTTGTGAATTTTCAGTTTATTGTTATTAATTCATTAAATATACGATAAAAATGATGCAAACACATAATTGATTAGAAATTAACCTTAAACACTTCATTTTCAATCAACTATTTGTTTCTCGTTAAAATACTGAGTAAGATATTGAAAAGGGGAGAAGTTCTGTTTTTATTGCATATATCGACGTTTCAGCCGGATTAGAACGGTTTTACGTGTACATCTTCCATCGGTAATATAAACCGAAAATCAGGAACATTTTAGTTAATTCTAATGAAAACACATTGATTTTTATCATTTGTATTGGAAATAACATTGTTATACGTCTTTTCTAGGGTCTAAAAAATACGAAACGTCGCTCTATGATTCGAAGTTAAAATCCTCAAATTTGGTATAATAATGACTTTTTTCACGTTTTTCATGTAGTTTGTAATATTACGTAAATATATTCATTTTTACCAATATTTCGATACTATTTCATGTTGTATCACGATATGTGATTTGGCCTTCAAATCTCAGATTTTCGCATAATTTTGAATCTTTAAGTAAGTTTTCTTGCATTTTGTTCCGTACTAAAAATCATCGAATTTAGCAATATTTTGACCTTTATCATCCCCTTTTCCTTTATGTGATTTAAACAAAATATCATCGAATTAGGCAATATTTTGCGGTTTTTCCACGTTTTTGTGAATTTTCAGTTTATTGTTATTAATTCATTAAATATACGATAAAAATGAT
>NW_025566589.1:0-10234 GCF_020424385.1 Procambarus clarkii | reverse complement strand
CAGAGACACTTGACACACTGGTACCTAGGAAGGCAAGGTTAGATTAGCATAGTTAAGTTAAAAATGGGACAATATTCCCGGCACAGGCCCCCATAATCTCTTTGTTACCTATCGTACGTTACGGCTCGTGATCCTACAGCAGCCAAATTTTAATAAGTCTAGGGATACGACACAACAACTGCTGTTCTCAATAGCGAATCACCAGTATAACCCCTTAATAGGTAATGAGCAATAATTAACAATCTTCGTTTAGGACTGAAGAATAGATACACAATATGATAGCTATATATTCAAAACAGTATAATATAAAAACACAGATGGTAAAGTTAACTTATAGAATATGATTGTATAGTCATGGCACAATATATATAATAGTAATTATGGCAACAAATGAATATAACAGACTTATCTCCCACATGTTACTCCTCCTGGTCCAGTATCAGCTACTGAACTCTCGCTCTGTCGCCACCCACATTCTCACCTCCCGTCTGCCTCATCCCAGGATGAGGGATGGAAACTAAGGACTTTTTAATATTATAAACTAATTGAACAACCACTTGTTCTCAAAACACATAAGACTGCAAGTTACATATAATAGTTGCTTACAAAATATATAAGTATAATGACACCTGTTTAATTACAGTATATGAAACATTTTCTAACTAAAATAAAGTGACATCTGGAACTCTCAAACTGAACAGGTCCAGCTTTCCCGTATCAATCAGGTATTAGACTTGTGCAACGGCAACCGCTCTCCTGTCCACTGACGCTGCCAAACCACACGACAATTTACCCAAAACACAATGTGTGTACATATACATGCAATGATAAAATAAAATAATATTTATTTTAAATTTATATACGTATTCTGCTAGGAGTACGTAACATCCACCACCTCCCACTCACCACCCCTCCTCCCACTCCACCACCTCCCACATCCACCCCCCCCACTCCACCACCTCCCACTCCACCACCCCCACTCCACCACCCCCCACTCCTCCTCCCACTCCACCTCCTCCCACTCCACCCTCACGCCCCCCCAAAACGTTTACCGTAACCATGGCAACTCCCGCCGGTCGCCAATGGCATAAAACGACAATATGACAACGGAGTGAAGCGAAAATATCCGCGCTCCCTAACCTTCCGGGCAGCCGCTCCGCTGTGGCTCCGCTGTGGCGCCGCCCCCGGCACCGCGCTCCGCTGTGGCGCCGCCCCCGCCACCGCGCTCCGCTGTGGCGCCGCCCCCGGCACCGCGCTCCGCTGTGGCGCCGCCCCGGCACCGCGCTCCGCTGTGGCGCCGCCCCCGGCACCGCGCTCCGCTGTGGCGCCGCCCCGGCACCGCGCTCCGCTGTGGCGCCGCCCGGCACCGCGCTCCGCTGTGGCGCCGCCCCCGGCACCGCGCTCCGCTGTGGCGCCGCCCCCGCACCGCGCTCCGCTGTGGCGCCGCCCCCGGCACCGCGCTCCGCTGTGGCGCCGCCCCCGGCACCGCGCTCCTGCGCCGCCCCCGGCACCGCGCTCCGCTGTGGCGCCGCCCCCGGCACCGCGCTCCGCTGTGGCGCCGCCCCCGGCACCGCGCTCCGCTGTGGCGCCGCCCCCGGCACCGCGCTCCGCTGTGGCGCCGCCCCCGGCACCGCGCTCCGCTGTGGCGCCGCCCCGGCACCGCGCTCCGCTGTGGCGCCGCCCCCGCACCGCGCTCCGCTGTGGCGCCGCCCCGGCACCGCGCTCCGCTGTGGCGCCGCCCCCGGCACCGCGCTCCGCTGTGGCGCCGCCCCCGGCACCGCGCTCCGCTGGTGGCGCCGCCCCGGCACCGCGCTCCGCTGTGGCGCCGCCCCCGGCACCGCGCTCCGCTGTGGCGCCGCCCCCGGCACCGCGCTCCGCTGTGGCGCCGCCCCCGGCACCGCGCTCCGCTGTGGCGCCGCCCCCGGCACCGCGCTCCGCTGTGGCGCCGCCCCCGGCACCGCGCTCCGCTGTGGGCGCCGCCCCGGCACCGCGCTCCGCTGTGGCGCCGCCCCGGCACCGCGCTCCGCTGTGGCGCCGCCCCCGGCACCGCGCTCCGCTGTGGCGCCGCCCCGGCACGCGCTCCGCTGTGGCGCCGCCCCCGGCACCGCGCTCCGCTGTGGCGCCGCCCCCGGCACCGCGCTCCGCTGTGGCGCCGCCCCGGCACCGCGCTCCGCTGTGGCGCCGCCCCGGCACCGCGCTCCGCTGTGGCGCCGCCCCCGGCACCGCGCTCCGCTGTGGCGCCGCCCCCGGCACCGCGCTCCGCTGTGGCGCCGCCCCCGGCACCGCGCTCGCTGTGGCGCCGCCCCCGGCACCGCGCTCCGCTGTGGCGCCGCCCCCGGCACCGCGCTCCGCTGTGGCGCCGCCCCGGCACCGCGCTCCGCTGTGGCGCCGCCCCCGGCACCGCGCTCCGCTGTGGCGCCGCCCCCGGCACCGCGCTCCGCTGTGGCGCCGCCCCGGCACCGCGCTCCGCTGTGGCGCCGCCCCCGGCACCGCGCTCCGCTGTGGCGCCGCCCCCGGCACCGCGCTCCGCTGTGGCGCCGCCCCCGGCACCGCGCTCCGCTGTGGCGCCGCCCCCGGCACCGCGCTCCGCTGTGGCGCCGCCCCCGGCACCGCGCTCCGCTGTGGCGCCGCCCCCGGCACCGCGCTCCGCTGTGGCGCCGCCCCCGGCACCGCGCTCCGCTGTGGCGCCGCCCCCGGCACCGCGCTCCGCTGTGGCGCCGCCCCCGGCACCGCGCTCCGCTGTGGCGCCGCCCCCGGCACCGCGCTCCGCTGTGGCGCCGCCCCCGGCACCGCGCTCCGCTGTGGCGCCGCCCCCGGCACCGCGCTCCGCTGTGGCGCCGCCCCGGCACCGCGCTCCGCTGTGGCGCCGCCCCGGCACCGCGCTCCGCTGTGGCGCCGCCCCGGCACCGCGCTCCGCTGTGGCGCCGCCCCCGGCACCGCGCTCCGCTGTGGCGCCGCCCCCGGCACCGCGCTCCGCTGTGGCGCCGCCCCCGGCACCGCGCTCCGCTGTGGCGCCGCCCCCGGCACCGCGCTCCGCTGTGGCGCCGCCCCCGGCACCGCGCTCCGCTGTGGCGCCGCCCCCGGCACCGCGCTCCGCTGTGGCGCCGCCCCCGGCACCGCGCTCCGCTGTGGCGCCGCCCCCGGCACCGCGCTCCGCTGTGGCGCCGCCCCGGCACCGCGCTCCGCTGTGGCGCCGCCCCCGGCACCGCGCTCCGCTGTGGCGCCGCCCCCGGCACCGCGCTCCGCTGTGGCGCCGCCCCGGCACCGCGCTCCGCTGTGGCGCCGCCCCCGGCACCGCGCTCCGCTGTGGCGCCGCCCCCGGCACCGCGCTCCGCTGTGGCGCCGCCCCCGGCACCGCGCTCCGCTGTGGCGCCGCCCCGGCACCGCGCTCCGCTGTGGCGCCGCCCCCGGCACCGCGCTCCGCTGTGGCGCCGCCCCCGGCACCGCGCTCCGCTGTGGCGCCGCCCCCGCACCGCGCTCCGCTGTGGCGCCGCCCCCGGCACCGCGCTCCGCTGTGGCGCCGCCCCCGGCACCGCGCTCCGCTGTGGCGCCGCCCCGGCACCGCGCTCCGCTGTGGCGCCGCCCCGGCACCGCGCTCCGCTGTGGCGCCGCCCCCGGCACCGCGCTCCGCTGTGGCGCCGCCCCCGGCACCGCGCTCCGCTGTGGCGCCGCCCCCGGCACCGCGCTCCGCTGTGGCGCCGCCCCCGGCACCGCGCTCCGCTGTGGCGCCGCCCCCGGCACCGCGCTCCGCTGTGGCGCCGCCCCCACCGGCACCGCGCTCGCCGCCCCCGGCACCGCGCTCCGCTGTGGCGCCGCCCCCGGCACCCGCGCTCCGCTGTGGCGCCGCCCCCGGCACCGCGCTCCGCTGTGGCGCCGCCCCCGGCACCGCGCTCCGCTGTGGCGCCGCCCCGGCACCGCGCTCCGCTGTGGCGCCGCCCCCGGCACCCGCGCTCCGCTGTGGCGCCGCCCCCGGCACCGCGCTCCGCTGTGGCGCCGCCCCCGGCACCGCGCTCCGCTGTGGCGCCGCCCCCGGCACCGCGCTCCGCTGTGGCGCCGCCCCGGCACCGCGCTCCGCTGTGGCGCCGCCCCCGGCACCGCGCTCCGCTGTGGCGCCGCCCCCGGCACCGCGCTCCGCTGTGGCGCCGCCCCCGGCACCGCGCTCCGCTGTGGCGCCGCCCCCGGCACCGCGCTCCGCTGTGGCGCCGCCCCGGCACCGCGCTCCGCTGTGGCGCCGCCCCCGGCACCGCGCTCCGCTGTGGCGCCGCCCCCGGCACCGCGCTCCGCTGTGGCGCCGCCCCCGGCACCGCGCTCCGCTGTGGCGCCGCCCCCGGCACCGCGCTCCGCTGTGGCGCCGCCCCCGGCACCGCGCTCCGCTGTGGCGCCGCCCCCGGCACCGCGCTCCGCTGTGGCGCCGCCCCCGGCACCGCGCTCCGCTGTGGCGCCGCCCCCGGCACCGCGCTCCGCTGTGGCGCCGCCCCCGGCACCGCGCTCCGCTGTGGCGCCGCCCCCGGCACCGCGCTCCGCTGTGGCGCCGCCCCCGGCACCGCGCTCCGCTGTGGCGCCGCCCCCGGCACCGCGCTCCGCTGTGGCGCCGCCCCCGGCACCGCGCTCCGCTGTGGCGCCGCCCCCGGCACCGCGCTCCGCTGTGGCGCCGCCCCCGGCACCGCGCTCCGCTGTGGCGCCGCCCCCGGCACCGCGCTCCGCTGTGGCGCCGCCCCCGGCACCGCGCTCCGCTGTGGCGCCGCCCCCGGCACCGCGCTCCGCTGTGGCGCCGCCCCCGGCACCGCGCTCCGCTGTGGCGCCGCCCCCGGCACCGCGCTCCGCTGTGGCGCCGCCCCCGGCACCGCGCTCCGCTGTGGCGCCGCCCCCGGCACCGCGCTCCGCTGTGGCGCCGCCCCCGGCACCGCGCTCCGCTGTGGCGCCGCCCCCGGCACCGCGCTCCGCTGTGGCGCCGCCCCCGGCACCGCGCTCCGCTGTGGCGCCGCCCCCGGCACCGCGCTCCGCTGTGGCGCCGCCCCCGGCACCGCGCTCCGCTGTGGCGCCGCCCCCGGCACCGCGCGCCGCCCCGGCTGTGGCGCCGCCCCCGGCACCGCGCTCCGCTGTGGCGCCGCCCCGGCACCGCGCTCCGCTGTGGCGCCGCCCCCGGCACCGCGCTCCGCTGTGGCGCCGCCCCCGGCACCGCGCTCCGCTGTGGCGCCGCCCCCGGCACCGCGCTCCGCTGTGGCGCCGCCCCCGGCACCGCGCTCCGCTGTGGCGCCGCCCCCGGCACCGCGCTCCGCTGTGGCGCCGCCCCCGGCACCGCACCGCGCTCGCCCCCGCTGTGGCGCCGCCCCCGGCACGCGCTCCGCTGTGGCGCCGCCCCCGGCACCGCGCTCCGCTGTGGCGCCGCCCCGGCACCGCGCTCCGCTGTGGCGCCGCCCCCGGCACCGCGCTCCGCTGTGGCGCCGCCCCCGGCACCGCGCTCCGCTGTGGCGCCGCCCCCGGCACCGCGCTCCGCTGTGGCGCCGCCCCGGCACCGCGCTCCGCTGTGGCGCCGCCCCCGGCACCGCGCTCCGCTGTGGCGCCGCCCCCGGCACCGCGCTCCGCTGTGGCGCCGCCCCCGGCACCCGCGCTCCGCTGTGGCGCCGCCCCCGGCACCGCGCTCCGCTGTGGCGCCGCCCCCGGCACCGCGCTCCGCTGTGGCGCCGCCCCCGGCACCGCGCTCCGCTGTGGCGCCGCCCCCGGCACCGCGCTCCGCTGTGGCGCCGCCCCCGGCACCGCGCTCCGCTGTGGCGCCGCCCCCGGCACCGCGCTCCGCTGTGGCGCCGCCCCCGGCACCGCGCTCCGCTGTGGCGCCGCCCCGGCACCGCGCTCCGCTGTGGCGCCGCCCCCGGCACCGCGCTCCGCTGTGGCGCCGCCCCCGGCACCGCGCTCCGCTGTGGCGCCGCCCCCGGCACCGCGCTCCGCTGTGGCGCCGCCCCCGGCACCGCGCTCCGCTGTGGCGCCGCCCCCGGCACCGCGCTCCGCTGTGGCGCCGCCCCCGGCACCGCGCTCCGCTGTGGCGCCGCCCCCGTCCGCTGTGGCGCCGCCCCCGGCACCGCGCTCCGCTGTGGCGCCGCCCCCGGCACCGCGCTCTGCGCCGCGTCTTACTGTACCTGGGTGTCCTGGACAATTTGTTTGATGACATTTGAAATTTCTGCTCAGGCATTTCATCCAGAATTGCGGTCATCTTCAAGAACGTAAAATGATATTTTCTGCCGTGCCCGTACACAATGTACAGCTGCGTTCTCTACAACATCTTAGTGTTCTTCACTTGAAGTCTCTGCGGACAGTGTGTGTGTGTGTAAATCCCTACATATGATTCATTTAAGTTTACAGTTTCCACCTCTATCTATTTTATAATACTTTAATGAGACTGTAATTACCCACCTCAGTCAATTGCCCGATGAATATTGTATGTAGTGATCATGTCCTCTCAGTTCTTTGTCTCCGCAAGTGTGGTGGAGGCAGTGGTAATGATGGAGGCAGTGGTACTGGTGGAGTCAGTGTAGTCCTACTTGCCCGGGTTCGATTCCCGGCAAAGGGGAAAACAAATGGAGCAGTTTCTTTCACCCTTATGCCTCTATTCACCTAACAGTAAATGAGTACCTGGGAGTTAGACAGCTGCTTCGAGCTGCTTCCTGGAGATGTGTGTGTGTGTTAGAGAGAAATATATGAAGTAGATATAATAGAGGAAAAAGATTGGTTTGAAAGGACGGGTCCAAACGCTAATAGCTCGATTCTGCAGACACAAATAGTAAATATAAATGATAACCACACACACACACACACCACACACACACACACACACACACACACACACACACACACACACACACACACACACACACACCAGACGGTTGAGAGGCGGGACCAAAGAGCCAGAGCTCAACCCCCCTGCAAACACAACTAGGTGAGTACACACATCAGTTGATTGACAATTGAGAGGCGGGACCAAAGAACCAGTGTTGGAAATTATACAACACTTATACATCATTTTTGTATTATAATACATCATTATTGTATTAACTATTGGAATTACTACCATTACTAATTCGTAGAATTAATCCAATTAATGTTTTCTATTGCGAAGCCATTTTTGCCCAATTGTTCCCAGTATCAATGACTCGGCTGCGTGTTGCGAGAGGAAGTCACAGGAAATAATTTTCCACATTTTTGTTGAATCTAAACAGTCCAGTTAATTACTCTCCTTTACTAAGGATAATCGTTTATTTAGTTACTTTATTTATATAGCATATTACTGCTTACTGAAATCTCTTATTTAGGTGAATTAACAACTACAATGGAAAATATTGCAATGTAAAATAATTTATATAATATTCCTTTCGTTTATTTTGCACAGTCTTAATAAGGTGACTTGCGTTGTGCAAAAATAGATTGCATCTTAATACATTTGTTCGTGACATTAGTACCTGTCATTATTCCTTACTTCCTTAATTAATTATAAGTAAATAAAATACTTTACGCTCGAGATTGCTTTAAGCGTTCTGCGCATGCGTATCGCAGCCAGGGAGGAAGGAGACGACGCCATATTAGCAGCGTGTTAGCAGCGTGCAAGAGAGAAGCGCCATTGCAAAGAACTTGCTTAGTGTCATTTAATTCGTTACCACCACGAGAGAGGTGCCAGGTTCTTTCGCCACATAACTCCAGTGTCCTGGCACTAATTAACACTGCAGCCTGTCGTCTCAGCAACGACAGTTCAGGACGGAGGACTGGAGTCCTTCCCTCCACCAACGGGCACTTGGCCCGGCAACTATTAATTTTCCACTTGTTTATTGTGTACACATTTAACATTAAGACTAGTTGTCGTCAGGCCATTTATTTACAACAAAAATCCAGTACGTTTACTCTCTAGTCATATTCCGTAATTTATATAGGAATAAATTTCATTAATATCTGTAGAAGAATTCTACAGTGTCAGATATATGATTTAAATTATATAAGGAAGAATTCCGTATTATTAGATCTGTATTTCTTTACGTAAAAGATTTCTACATTGTAACTGCCTTTCAGCTCCCGAGTCCTCGTTACGCAAGGAGCTAAACTACCCACCTTCACCTGCACCAACTTGTCCGACGCAACACGTCGTTAGTGGAGCATGGCAACTGATTTCACATCTCTTATTTTCACAGCTAAGCTGTTAACTATTGGTGATAACACACTCGCTGCACAGTTAGGTGATAACACACTCGCTGCACAGTTAGGCGATAACACACTCGCTGCACAGTTAGGCGATAACACACTTGCTGCACAGTTAGGCGATAACACACTTGCTGCACAGTTAGGCGATAACACACTCGCTGCACAGTTAGGTGATAACACACTCGCTGCACAGTTAGGTGATAACACACTCGCTGCACAGTTAGGTTATATCACTCGCTGCACAGTTAGGTTATATCACTCGCAGCACAGTTAGGTGATAACACTCGCTGCACAGTTAGGTGATAACACTTGCTCTACAGTTAGGTGATAAGATAACAAGATATCCGGTGATGAGGAGAGAGGAATGTAAGCAACCTGCCTGAGGAGTAAGGAGTCCCTGGAGTGCACTAGAGGGAGAGACAACAAAGGCTGCCTCAGTAAGTAGTCTCAACAGCAGATGTTAAAAGAAAGTGGAATGTTTGAGTTGCTCTACTGGCCACCCGACACACAGCACCCCTCGGCTCTACAGCTACACCCACGCTCCACACACTAGTGAAACATTTGGGGTACACAACTTGGTGTACACAAACACACACACATACACACACATACACACACACACACAACAGGATTAGATGTAACAGAGCTAGGAATGATACATTAACATAAGACGAGTGTCGGAAAGAAATTATGAGAATGATATTGCAGTCAAAGCGAAAAAGCAACCAAAATTACTACATAGCCATATAAGAAGGAAGATGTCGGTAATGACCAAGTGACAAGACTGAGGAAAACAGAAGGGGCATATACAGAAAGCGACAAGGAAATCTGCGAGGTACTGAGTGCAAATTTCCATGTAGTGTTCACAACCGAGTCTGAGCGGCTCACATTGTTAGAAGAGATTGCCCAAGATGAAAGACTATCAAATATAGAGGTGACAGCAGAGGAGGTAATGAAACAGTTGACAACACTGGATGCATCTAAAGCGGTTGGACCAGGCAAAGTATCATCGTGGATACTAAAAGAGGCAGTGCAGGCTCTCAGCGTGCCTCTGGCAATGATCTTTAATGAGTCACTTATGTCGGAGGAATTGCCTAGTTGCTGGAAGGAGGCAAATGTACCTATTTTCAAGAAAGGCGATAGGGAGGAGACACTTAACTACAGACCCGTATCACTGACAAGCATCCCCTGCCAAATACTTGAAAGTATAATTAGGCTAAGAGTTGTTGAGCACCTGGAGAGCATTGGGTTTGTAAACAAGCACCAACTTGGGTTCTGGACAAGGAAATCATGCCTAACAAACCTTTCAGAATTCTATGATAAAGTAACAAGGATAATGCAGGACACAGAAGGCTGGGCAGACTGCATATTTCTTGACTGCCAAAAGGCCATTGATACAGTACTGCACATGAGATTGCTACACAAACTTGAGAGGCAGGCAGGAGTAAGCAGAAAGGCCCTAGTATGGGCAAGGAACTACCTAACAGGAAGGAGCCAGAGGGTAATGTAAGGGGCGAAAAGTCGGACTGGCGAACAGTAACAAGTGAGTACCTCAAGGATCGGTGCTGGGACCAATCCTCTTTCTAATTTACGTAAATGATATGTTTACAGGAGTGGAATCATACATGTCAATGTTTGCAGATGACGCAAAATTAATGGGAAGAGTTATGACAGACGAGGATTGTAGGATCCTCCAAGAGGACTTAACAGGCGCAGAGATGGTCAGGGAAATGGCTACTGGAGTTTAACACCAGTAAATGTAAAGTTATGGAAATGGATCAGGTGACAGGAGACCAAAGGGACAGTACACAATGAAGGGGAACAGCCTACCTGTAACGATTCGAGAAAGAGACCTGGGAGTGGATGTGACACCTAATCTAACTCCTGAGGCACATATAAATAGGATAACGACAGCAGCGTACTCTACACTGGCGAAAATTAGAACTTCATTCAGAAACCTAAATGAGGAAGCTTTTAGGGCGCTTTACACTGCCTACGTGAGACCGTCTTAGAGTATGCCGCGCCATCATGGAGCCCCCACCTGAAGAAACAC
>NW_025566588.1:27500-41234 GCF_020424385.1 Procambarus clarkii | reverse complement strand
AACAAGGAACACAGATTGTACTTAGCATGAGCTTCTTGAGAATATTAAGAATTCCTAATTTCTCTAGTTAACATGGTAGTGGATTACGATGTATAATCAAATTGTAAATCATTTACAAATCTTTGAGCTAATCCCAGGAGCGTGGTAGGTGATTAGGTCGACTCGTGGTACACTAATCTCTCTGTGGAGTGATTAGGTCGCTTAACGAGCAGGCGGAATGAGTTACCATGTCATTAGAGCCACTTATAGGGGAAAAAAGGCTCGTTAAACGAATTAATAATGGCAAAATATATCTGGTACAAGAGTTTGTTCAACAGTTTGATATGTGTTAATATGTGTCGTTAGTTTGAGAAACTAACAACTCATATTAACAGGAAAATAATATTACCTGAACGACATTAGGAACTAAATCAGGGCACAAAGAAAATAGGACAAAGCCTATTTTTTTCAGGTGTTTGAAATAGAGATTAGAAGGTTAGGTTACTGATAAGGGAGGGATGGAACTATCAGGGGAATGCACCTAGCCATTAGTAGTTTCAAAGCATTATATGACAAAGAGTACTGGGAAGACGGGACACCACGAGCGTAGCTCTCATCCTGTAACTACACTTAGGTAATTACACTTAGGTAATTACTATATAGCACTGGGAAGGGGTCAGGATTTTGGGATGGGACGGAAGGAAAGGAATGGTGCCCAACCACTTATGGACGGTCGGGGATTGAACGCCGACCTGCATGAAGCGAGACCGTCCAGCTGATAAGATGCTGATAAGGGAGTAGAACGTCATCCTAATAGAACGTCGGATTTTGACGTACACTTCACTTAAGAGCAAAAAATTGTAATAGAAAATGGAAGCGGCTGGCGAAAACGACATACTGCCCCGTTTTCTGTTTTGGGTCCTCTGGTAGGTTAGGATAAGGGGCACTTTAGTAGGACAGTTTCTTGACGTTGGTTACAGCACTGGACTGCTGGGGTCATGGACACCCTGGCTGAATAGGTTCGAATCCTTCAGGGGGGTCAAGAGTTTATATATAAATGTATATTTATATAAATATACATTTATATATAATAGAGATAATGTATATTTATCTATCCAAGGCTGAAGGCTAGACGCGCTAGACTAGACTCCCCCAACTTTGCAGGTGGAGTGGTCTGAGGTATGGGCCGGACACAGGCTGGTGGGTGTAGGCCTAAGATAAATACATTAAGAAATATTAGCCTTTACAGAGACCCCCCCCCCTCCCCGATCAAATGATTTTTATGACGCCAAGTGTGAAATAGTTGGTGTGGATTCCATAGAGTATTTAACGCTTCATAATTAAATTTACCGAGAAAAAGGGGAGAAGGAAGGGAAATGTAGTGGGGAAAAAAGGGAAAGAGAGAGAGATGGGAGGGAAGGAGAGAATGGAAGAGAGAAGAGAGAAAGTGAGAGATTGACACAATCGGGTCAGATTATCTTGACGTTAACTTGAAATGATTTCGGGGCTTTAGTGTTCCCGCGGCCCGGTCCTCGACCAGGCCTCCACCCCCAGGAAGCAGCCCGTGACAGCTGACTAACTCCTAGGTACCTATTTTACTGCTAGGTTACAGGGGCATAGGGTGAAAGAAACTTTTGCCCATTGTTTCTCGCCGGCGCCCGGGATCGAACCCAGGACCACAGGATCACAAGTCCCGCGTGCTGTCCACTCGGCCGACCAGCACCGGGTCCCTCCCATCTGTTACACGGGAGACAACTTGAACAGCAGAAGTTCACGTGAACAGGTGAACATCCTCAGTAACCGGAGAGAGGCAAGCGTGAGAACATGCAGCTCACCTCCCACAACAGGCAGAAGGAACATGCTCAGAAACCCCCCAAGAGGAAGAAAAGGGCAAAATTAAGGAGACATGACAACGGCATATAAGATTCCCAAGGGGAAGCGATACGGTTCTCAAATAGCAAATATGATTGTTCACACGTTTGACAATATAAAGTATAATATATTGTAGAACAAGAGAACATTGATGGAAACCTGAGGCACAGGTTTGAAACGGTCGGCCGAGCGGACAGCACGCTGGACTTGTGATCCTGTGGTCCTGGGTTCGATCCCAGGCGCCGGCGAGAAACATTGGGCAGAGTTTCTTTCACCCTATGCCCCTGTTACCTAGCAGTAAAATAGGTACCTGGGTGTTAGTCAGCTGTCACGGGCTGCTTCCTGGGGGTGGAGGCCTGGTCGAGGACCGGGCCGCGGGGACACTAAAAAGCCCCGAAATCATCTCAAGATAACCTCAAGATAACAGGTGAGTACTTACCTTAACCTGCGTTGGTTCCGTGGATCAATGTCCCCGCGGCCCGGCGGGGAAAACGGAATGAGTCCAGAATCGCTAGTTCACAGACAGCGTATAAGTCGGGGCCCAGGAGCTAGCACCCAAGTACATTTAGGCGAACACGTACACATACCAGCTGTTATCAGAGGCAGAATCATAAAAGAGGCTTCGAACCCACAGTACAAACGCTACCAATGTCTTAGATGGCATTTAGATAGCAGCTTAGCCACGATATATTTGGGCTGTGTGTGTGTGTGTGTGTGTGTGTGTGTGTGTGTGTGTGTGTGTGTGTGTGTGTGTGTGTGTGTGAGAGTGTGCGTGTGTGTGTGTGTGTGTGTGTGTGTGTGTGTGTGTGTGTGTGTGTGTGTGTGTGTGTGTGTGTGTGTGTGTGTGTGTGTGTGTGTGTGTGTGAGAGTGTGCGTGTGTGTGTGTGTGTGTGTGTGTGTGTGTGTGTGTGTGTGTGTGTGTGTGTGTGTGTGTGTGTGTGTGTGTACTCACCTATTTGTGCTATTTGTGCTCACCTATTTGTGAGGGCGGTGGCACCGGTGCCAGCCCAGGCTCGATCCTGCAGTGCTGCCACAGGAACAAGCTCAACACATAATGAACAATGTAAAAAAAAAAAACTGACTTGTGTAGAAACTTGCAGAAAGATCTTAAGAGACCTTCAGCGGGGGAATATAGGCATATGGATGTTGGAGTTCAACCCCGACAATTGTAAGGTAATGATGATGGAACAAGTGGGGTTATCTTGAGAGGATTTCGGGGCTTAGTGTCCCCACGGCCCGGTCCTCGATCAGGCCTCCTTTTTGTTACACCCCCAAAGAAGCAGCCTGTAGCAGCTGTCTAGCTCCCAGGTACCTATTTACTGCTAGGTAACAGGGGAATCAGGGTGAAGGAAACTTTTTGCCCATTTGTCTCCGCCTCGACCGGGGATCGAACCCGGAACCTCAGGATTACGAATCCAAAGCGCTGTCCACTCAGCTGTCAGGCCCCCTGGCTGGTAGCATTGTATATGCTATCTAACCTTTCTAGCTAAGGGTCGTTGTTGTTGTTGTTGTTTAAGATTTGCTACCCAGAACAAAAAGTTCTAAGTAGCACGGGCTATGGCGAGCCCGTAGTTAACTAAGTAGCACAGGCTATGGCGAGCCCGTAGCTAAGGGTAACAAGAGGCTGAGATACAAGTGTCACTACCGTTAAATTACTATCTTGAGGTTATCTTGAGGTTATTTCGGGGCTTTAGTGTCCCCGCGGCCCGGTCCTCGACCAGGCCTCCACCCCCAGGAAGCACCCCGTGACAGCTGACTAACTCCCAGGTACCTATTTACTGCTAGGTAACGTACATGCTGCAATGGCGGTGTGTCCACTCACAGGATGAGTGACGGTGCCCAATACTGTCACTATGGCGGTGTGTCCACTCACAGGATGAGTGGCGCTGCCCAATACTGTCACTATGGCGGTGTGTCCACTCACAGGATGAGTGGCGCTGCCAAATACTGTCACTATGGCGGTGTGTCCACTCACAGGATGAGTGGCGCTGCCCAATACTGTCACTATGGCGGTGTGTCCACTCACAGGATGAGTGGCGCTGCCCAATACTGTCACTATGGCGGTGTGTCCACTCACAGGATGAGTGGCGCTGCCCAATACTGTCACTATGGCGGTGTGTCCACTCACAGGATGAGTGGCGCTGCCCAATACTGTCACTATGGCGGTGTGTTCACTCACAGGATGAGTGGCGCTGCCCAATACTGTCACTATGGCGGTGTGTCCACTCACAGGATGAGTGGCGCTGCCCAATACTGTCACTATGGCGGTGTGTCCACTCACAGGATGAGTGGCGCTGCCCAATACTGTCACTATGGCGGTGTGTCCACTCACAGGATAAGTGACGCTGCCCAATACTGTCACTATGGCGGTGTGTCCACTCACAGGATGAGTGGCGCTGCCCAATACTGTCACTATAGCGGTGTGTCCACTCACAGGATGAGTGACGCTGCCCAATACTGTCACTATGGCGGTGTGTCCACTCACAGGATGAGTGGCGCTGCCCAATACTGTCACTATGGCGGTGTGTCCACTCACAGGATGAGTGGCGCTGCCCAATACTGTCACTATGGCGGTGTGTCCACTCACAGGATGAGTGACGCTGCCCAATACTGTCACTATGGCGGTGTGTCCACTCACAGGATGAGTGACGCTGCCCAATACTGTCACTATGGCGGTGTGTCCACTCACAGGATGAGTGACGCTGCCCAATACTGTCACTATGGCGGTGTGTCCACTCACAGGATGAGTGGTGCTGCCCAATACTGTCACTATGGCGGTGTGTCCACTCACAGGATGAGTGACGCTGCCCAATACTGTCACTATGGCGGTGTGTCCACTCACAGGATAAGTGACGCTGCCCAATACTGTCACTATGGTGGTGTGTCCACTCACAGGATGAGTGGCGCTGCCCAATACTGTCACTATGGCGGTGTGTCCACTCACAGGATGAGTGACGCTGCCCAATACTGTCACTATGGCGGTGTGTCCACTCACAGGATGAGTGACGCTGCCCAATACTGTCACTATGGCGGTGTGTCCACTCACAGGATGAGTGACGCTGCCCAATACTGTCACTATGGCGGTGTGTCCACTCACAGGATGAGTGGCGCTGCCCAATACTGTCACTATGGCGGTGTGTCCACTCACAGGATGAGTGGCGCTGCCCAATACTGTCACTATGGCGGTGTGTCCACTCACAGGATGAGTGGCGCTGCCCAATACTGTCACTATGGCGGTGTGTCCACTCACAGGATGAGTGGCGCTGCCCAATACTGTCACTATGGCGGTGTGTCCACTCACAGGATGAGTGGCGCTGCCCAATACTGTCACTATGGCGGTGTGTCCACTCACAGGATGAGTGGCGCTGCCCAATACTGTCACTATGGCGGTGTGTCCACTCACAGGATGAGTGGCGCTGCCCAATACTGTCACTATGGCGGTGTGTCCACTCACAGGATGAGTGACGCTGCCCAATACTGTCACTATGGCGGTGTGTCCACTCACAGGATGAGTGGCGCTGCCCAATACTGTCACTATGGCGGTGTGTCCACTCACAGGATGAGTGGCGCTGCCCAATACTGTCACTATGGCGGTGTGTCCACTCACAGGATGAGTGGCGCTGCCCAATACTGTCACTATGGCGGTGTGTCCACTCACAGGATGAGTGGCGCTGCCCAATACTGTCACTATGGCGGTGTGTCCACTCACAGGATGAGTGGCGCTGCCCAATACTGTCACTATGGCGGTGTGTCCACTCACAGGATGAGTGGCGCTGCCCAATACTGTCACTATGGCGGTGTGTCCACTCACAGGATGAGTGGCGCTGCCCAATACTGTCACTATGGCGGTGTGTCCACTCACAGGATGAGTGGCGCTGCCCAATACTGTCACTATGGCGGTGTGTCCACTCACAGGATGAGTGGCGCTGCCCAATACTGTCACTATGGCGGTGTGTCCACTCACAGGATGAGTGGCGCTGCCCAATACTGTCACTATGGCGGTGTGTCCACTCACAGGATGAGTGGCGCTGCCCAATACTGTCACTATGGCGGTGTGTCCACTCACAGGATGAGTGGCGCTGCCCAATACTGTCACTATGGCGGTGTGTCCACTCACAGGATGAGTGGCGCTGCCCAATACTGTCACTATGGCGGTGTGTCCACTCACAGGATGAGTGGCGCTGCCCAATACTGTCACTATGGCGGTGTGTCCACTCACAGGATGAGTGGCGCTGCCCAATACTGTCACTATGGCGGTGTGTCCACTCACAGGATGAGTGGCGCTGCCCAATACTGTCACTATGGCGGTGTGTCCACTCACAGGATGAGTGGCGCTGCCCAATACTGTCACTATGGCGGTGTGTCCACTCACAGGATGAGTGGCGCTGCCCAATACTGTCACTATGGCGGTGTGTCCACTCACAGGATGAGTGGCGCTGCCCAATACTGTCACTATGGCGGTGTGTCCACTCACAGGATGAGTGGCGCTGCCCAATACTGTCACTATG
Source organism: Procambarus clarkii (assembly GCF_020424385.1). Lineage (NCBI taxonomy): Eukaryota > Metazoa > Arthropoda > Malacostraca > Decapoda > Cambaridae > Procambarus > Procambarus clarkii. Next base: position 34,875 of record NW_025566588.1, on the reverse strand, counting down.
GCGGTGTGTCCACTCACAGGATGAGTGGCGCTGCCCAATACTGTCACTATGGCGGTGTGTCCACTCACAGGATGAGTGGCGCTGCCCAATACTGTCACTATGGCGGTGTGTCCACTCACAGGATGAGTGGCGCTGCCCAATACTGTCACTATGGCGGTGTGTCCACTCACAGGATGAGTGGCGCTGCCCAATACTGTCACTATGGCGGTGTGTCCACTCACAGGATGAGTGGCGCTGCCCAATACTGTCACTATGGCGGTGTGTCCACTCACAGGATGAGTGGCGCTGCCCAATACTGTCACTATGGCGGTGTGTCCACTCACAGGATGAGTGGCGCTGCCCAATACTGTCACTATGGCGGTGTGTCCACTCACAGGATGAGTGGCGCTGCCCAATACTGTCACTATGGCGGTGTGTCCACTCACAGGATGAGTGGCGCTGCCCAATACTGTCACTATGGCGGTGTGTCCACTCACAGGATGAGTGGCGCTGCCCAATACTGTCACTATGGCGGTGTGTCCACTCACAGGATGAGTGGCGCTGCCCAATACTGTCACTATGGCGGTGTGTCCACTCACAGGATGAGTGGCGCTGCCCAATACTGTCACTATGGCGGTGTGTCCACTCACAGGATGAGTGGCGCTGCCCAATACTGTCACTATGGCGGTGTGTCCACTCACAGGATGAGTGGCGCTGCCCAATACTGTCACTATGGCGGTGTGTCCACTCACAGGATGAGTGGCGCTGCCCAATACTGTCACTATGGCGGTGTGTCCACTCACAGGATGAGTGGCGCTGCCCAATACTGTCACTATGGCGGTGTGTCCACTCACAGGATGAGTGGCGCTGCCCAATACTGTCACTATGGCGGTGTGTCCACTCACAGGATGAGTGGCGCTGCCCAATACTGTCACTATGGCGGTGTGTCCACTCACAGGATGAGTGGCGCTGCCCAATACTGTCACTATGGCGGTGTGTCCACTCACAGGATGAGTGGCGCTGCCCAATACTGTCACTATGGCGGTGTGTCCACTCACAGGATGAGTGGCGCTGCCCAATACTGTCACTATGGCGGTGTGTCCACTCACAGGATGAGTGGCGCTGCCCAATACTGTCACTATGGCGGTGTGTCCACTCACAGGATGAGTGGCGCTGCCCAATACTGTCACTATGGCGGTGTGTCCACTCACAGGATGAGTGGCGCTGCCCAATACTGTCACTATGGCGGTGTGTCCACTCACAGGATGAGTGGCGCTGCCCAATACTGTCACTATGGCGGTGTGTCCACTCACAGGATGAGTGGCGCTGCCCAATACTGTCACTATGGCGGTGTGTCCACTCACAGGATGAGTGGCGCTGCCCAATACTGTCACTATGGCGGTGTGTCCACTCACAGGATGAGTGGCGCTGCCCAATACTGTCACTATGGCGGTGTGTCCACTCACAGGATGAGTGGCGCTGCCCAATACTGTCACTATGGCGGTGTGTCCACTCACAGGATGAGTGGCGCTGCCCAATACTGTCACTATGGCGGTGTGTCCACTCACAGGATGAGTGGCGCTGCCCAATACTGTCACTATGGCGGTGTGTCCACTCACAGGATGAGTGGCGCTGCCCAATACTGTCACTATGGCGGTGTGTCCACTCACAGGATGAGTGGCGCTGCCCAATACTGTCACTATGGCGGTGTGTCCACTCACAGGATGAGTGGCGCTGCCCAATACTGTCACTATGGCGGTGTGTCCACTCACAGGATGAGTGGCGCTGCCCAATACTGTCACTATGGCGGTGTGTCCACTCACAGGATGGCGGTGTGTCCACTCACAGGATGAGTGGCGCTGCCCAATACTGTCACTATGGCGGTGTGTCCACTCACAGGATGAGTGGCGCTGACCAATACTGTCACTATGGCGGTGTGTTCACTCACAGGATGAGTGGCGCTGCCCAATACTGTCACTATGGCGGTGTGTTCACTCACAGGATGAGTGGCGCTGCCCAATACTGTCACTATGGCGGTGTGTTCACTCACAGGATGAGTGGCGCTGCCCAATACTGTCACTATGGCGGTGTGTCCACTCACAGGATGAGTGGCGCTGCCCAATACTGTCACTATGGCGGTGTGTCCACTCACAGGATGAGTGGCGCTGCCCAATACTGTCACTATGGCGGTGTGTCCACTCACAGGATGAGTGGCGCTGCCCAATACTGTCACTATGGCGGTGTGTTCACTCACAGGATGAGTGCCGCTGCCCAATACTGTCACTATGGCGGTGTGTCCACTCACAGGATGAGTGGCGCTGACCAATACTGTCACTATGGTGGTGTGTCCACTCACAGGATGAGTGGCGCTGCCCAATACTGTCACTATGGCGGTGTGTTCACTCACAGGATGAGTGCCGCTGCCCAATACTGTCACTATGGCGGTGTGTCCACTCACAGGATGAGTGGCGCTGACCAATACTGTCACTATGGCGGTGTGTTCACTCACAGGATGAGTGGCGCTGCCCAATACTGTCACTATGGCGGTGTGTCCACTCACAGGATGAGTGGCGCTGCCCAATACTGTCACTATGGCGGTGTGTCCACTCACAGGATGAGTGGCGCTGCCCAATACTGTCACTATGGCGGTGTGTCCACTCACAGGATGAGTGGCGCTGACCAATACTGTCACTATGGCGGTGTGTTCACTCACAGGATGAGTGGCGCTGCCCAATACTGTCACTATGGCGGTGTGTCCACTCACAGGATGAGTGGCGCTGACCAATACTGTCACTATGGCGGTGTGTCCACTCACAGGATGAGTGGCGCTGCCCAATACTGTCACTATGGCGGTGTGTCCACTCACAGGATGAGTGGCGCTGACCAATACTGTCACTATGGCGGTGTGTCCACTCACAGGATGAGTGGCGCTGCCCAATACTGTCACTATGGCGGTGTGTCCACTCACAGGATGAGTGGCGCTGACCAATACTGTCACTATGGCGGTGTGTCCACTCACAGGATGAGTGGCGCTGCCCAATACTGTCACTATGGCGGTGTGTCCACTCACAGGATGAGTGGCGCTGACCAATACTGTCACTATGGCGGTGTGTCCACTCACAGGATGAGTGGCGCTGCCCAATACTGTCACTATGGCGGTGTGTTCACTCACAGGATGAGTGGCGCTGCCCAATACTGTCACTATGGCGGTGTGTTCACTCACAGGATGAGTGGCGCTGCCCAATACTGTCACTATGGCGGTGTGTCCACTCACAGGATGAGTGGCGCTGCCCAATACTGTCACTATGGCGGTGTGTCCACTCACAGGATGAGTGGCGCTGCCCAATACTGTCACTATGGCGGTGTGTCCACTCACAGGATGAGTGGCGCTGCCCAATACTGTCACTATGGCGGTGTGTCCACTCACAGGATGAGTGGCGCTGACCAATACTGTCACTATGGCGGTGTGTTCACTCACAGGATGAGTGGCGCTGCCCAATACTGTCACTATGGCGGTGTGTCCACTCACAGGATGAGTGGCGCTGACCAATACTGTCACTATGGCGGTGTGTCCACTCACAGGATGAGTGGCGCTGCCCAATACTGTCACTATGGCGGTGTGTCCACTCACAGGATGAGTGGCGCTGACCAATACTGTCACTATGGCGGTGTGTTCACTCACAGGATGAGTGGCGCTGCCCAATACTGTCACTATGGCGGTGTGTCCACTCACAGGATGAGTGGCGCTGACCAATACTGTCACTATGGCGGTGTGTCCACTCACAGGATGAGTGGCGCTGCCCAATACTGTCACTATGGCGGTGTGTCCACTCACAGGATGAGTGGCGCTGCCCAATACTGTCACTATGGCGGTGTGTTCACTCACAGGATGAGTGGCGCTGCCCAATACTGTCACTATGGCGGTGTGTTCACTCACAGGATGAGTGGCGCTGCCCAATACTGTCACTATGGCGGTGTGTCCACTCACAGGATGAGTGGCGCTGCCCAATACTGTCACTATGGCGGTGTGTTCACTCACAGGATGAGTGGCGCTGCCCAATACTGTCACTATGGCGGTGTGTCCACTCACAGGATGAGTGGCGCTGCCCAATACTGTCACTATGGCGGTGTGTCCACTCACAGGATGAGTGGCGCTGCCCAATACTGTCACTATGGCGGTGTGTTCACTCACAGGATGAGTGGCGCTGCCCAATACTGTCACTATGGCGGTGTGTCCACTCACAGGATGAGTGGCGCTGCCCAATACTGTCACTATGGCGGTGTGTTCACTCACAGGATGAGTGGCGCTGCCCAATACTGTCACTATGGCGGTGTGTCCACTCACAGGATGAGTGGCGCTGCCCAATACTGTCACTATGGCGGTGTGTCCACTCACAGGATGAGTGGCGCTGCCCAATACTGTCACTATGGCGGTGTGTCCACTCACAGGATGAGTGGCGCTGCCCAATACTGTCACTATGGCGGTGTGTCCACTCACAGGATGAGTGGCGCTGCCCAATACTGTCACTATGGCGGTGTGTCCACTCACAGGATGAGTGACGCTGCCCAATACTGTCACTATGGCGGTGTGTCCACTCACAGGATGAGTGGCGCTGCCCAATACTGTCACTATGGCGGTGTGTCCACTCACAGGATGAGTGGCGCTGCCCAATACTGTCACTATGGCGGTGTGTCCACTCACAGGATGAGTGGCGCTGCCCAATACTGTCACTATGGCGGTGTGTCCACTCACAGGATGAGTGGCGCTGCCCAATACTGTCACTATGGCGGTGTGTCCACTCACAGGATGAGTGGCGCTGCCCAATACTGTCACTATGGCGGTGTGTCCACTCACAGGATGAGTGGCGCTGCCCAATACTGTCACTATGGCGGTGTGTCCACTCACAGGATGAGTGGCGCTGCCCAATACTGTCACTATGGCGGTGTGTCCACTCACAGGATGAGTGGCGCTGCCCAATACTGTCACTATGGCGGTGTGTCCACTCACAGGATGAGTGGCGCTGCCCAATACTGTCACTATGGCGGTGTGTCCACTCACAGGATGAGTGGCGCTGCCCAATACTGTCACTATGGCGGTGTGTCCACTCACAGGATGAGTGGCGCTGCCCAATACTGTCACTATGGCGGTGTGTCCACTCACAGGATGAGTGGCGCTGCCCAATACTGTCACTATGGCGGTGTGTCCACTCACAGGATGAGTGGCGCTGCCAATACTGTCACTATGGCGGTGTGTCCACTCACAGGATGAGTGGCGCTGCCCAATACTGTCACTATGGCGGTGTGTCCACTCACAGGATGAGTGGCGCTGCCCAATACTGTCACTATGGCGGTGTGTCCACTCACAGGATGAGTGACGCTGCCCAATACTGTCACTATGGCGGTGTGTCCACTCACAGGATGAGTGGCGCTGCCAATACTGTCACTATGGCGGTGTGTCCACTCACAGGATGAGTGGCGCTGCCCAATACTGTCACTATGGCGGTGTGTCCACTCACAGGATGAGTGACGCTGCCCAATACTGTCACTATGGCGGTGTGTCCACTCACAGGATGAGTGGCGCTGCCCAATACTGTCACTATGGCGGTGTGTCCACTCACAGGATGAGTGGCGCTGCCCAATACTGTCACTATGGCGGTGTGTCCACTCACAGGATGAGTGGCGCTGCCCAATACTGTCACTATGGCGGTGTGTCCACTCACAGGATGAGTGGCGCTGCCCAATACTGTCACTATGGCGGTGTGTCCACTCACAGGATGAGTGGCGCTGCCCAATACTGTCACTATGGCGGTGTGTCCACTCACAGGATGAGTGGCGCTGCCCAATACTGTCACTATGGCGGTGTGTCCACTCACAGGATGAGTGGCGCTGCCCAATACTGTCACTATGGCGGTGTGTCCACTCACAGGATGAGTGGCGCTGCCCAATACTGTCACTATGGCGGTGTGTCCACTCACAGGATGAGTGGCGCTGACCAATACTGTCACTATGGCGGTGTGTCCACTCACAGGATGAGTGGCGCTGCCCAATACTGTCACTATGGCGGTGTGTCCACTCACAGGATGAGTGGCGCTGCCCAATACTGTCACTATGGCGGTGTGTCCACTCACAGGATGAGTGGCGCTGCCCAATACTGTCACTATGGCGGTGTGTCCACTCACAGGATGAGTGGCGCTGCCCAATACTGTCACTATGGCGGTGTGTCCACTCACAGGATGAGTGGCGCTGCCCAATACTGTCACTATGGCGGTGTGTCCACTCACAGGATGAGTGGCGCTGCCCAATACTGTCACTATGGCGGTGTGTCCACTCACAGGATGAGTGGCGCTGCCCAATACTGTCACTATGGCGGTGTGTCCACTCACAGGATGAGTGGCGCTGCCCAATACTGTCACTATGGCGGTGTGTCCACTCACAGGATGAGTGGCGCTGCCCAATACTGTCACTATGGCGGTGTGTCCACTCACAGGATGAGTGCCGCTGCCCAATACTGTCACTATGGCGGTGTGTCCACTCACAGGATGAGTGGCGCTGCCCAATACTGTCACTATGGCGGTGTGTCCACTCACAGGATGAGTGGCGCTGCCCAATACTGTCACTATGGCGGTGTGTCCACTCACAGGATGAGTGGCGCTGCCCAATACTGTCACTATGGCGGTGTGTCCACTCACAGGATGAGTGGCGCTGCCCAATACTGTCACTATGGCGGTGTGTCCACTCACAGGATGGGTGGCGCTGCCCAATACTGTCACTATGGCGGTGTGTCCACTCACAGGATGAGTGACGCTGCCCAATACTGTCACTATGGCGGTGTGTCCACTCACAGGATGAGTGGCGCTGCCCAATACTGTCACTATGGCGGTGTGTCCACTCACAGGATGAGTGGCGCTGCCCAATACTGTCACTATGGCGGTGTGTCCACTCACAGGATGAGTGGCGCTGCCCAATACTGTCACTATGGCGGTGTGTCCACTCACAGGATGAGTGGCGCTGACCAATACTGTCACTATGGCGGTGTGTCCACTCACAGGATGAGTGGCGCTGACCAATACTGTCACTATGGCGGTGTGTCCACTCACAGGATGGGTGGCGCTGCCCAATACTGTCACTATGGCGGTGTGTCCACTCACAGGATGGGTGGCGCTGACCAATACTGTCACTATGGCGGTGTGTCCACTCACAGGATGGGTGGCGCTGACCAATACTGTCACTATGGCGGTGTGTCCACTCACAGGATAAGTGACGCTGACCAATACTGTCACTATGGCGGTGTGTCCACTCACAGGATGGGTGGCGCTGACCAATACTGTCACTATGGCGGTGTGTCCACTCACAGGATAAGTGGCGCTGACCAATACTGTCACTATGGCGGTGTGTC